>PGSH02016337.1:0-51500 GCA_002915635.3 Ambystoma mexicanum | reverse complement strand
GGATAAAATGTTGGGTGACTAAGCCGAGTACTGATCATCACGTTGTTCTTGATTTAAGTGTTTTGCACAGGCATGTTGCAAATGTCAGTAAGGATGTCCCCGAATGGGTCAGTCTCTATTTCGTCCTGTTTGCGAGGGGGTGCCCTGATCAGTCTTTGTGTCCAGATTTGTGATTGCTTTTATGTTGTTAAAATCTGAGTGGTCTATTCCTTGGGAGTTGCAGGATCATGTTGATTCATCTGCGTTGTTCTGGTGAGTCGCATCAGGTGGTTACCAGCCGGGCCCAAGGTATAGGCCTACAGGTATAGCAAGTGCCTTGGCAATGGCTCCCATTGTTGTTACCACCTTATCTGACACGCCGGATTGGCTGTTATTGCTATCAGCACCCTAGGTTTTTAATCTATAATTTTAAATGGTAGCAATGTATTTTGTTTGAATGAACGGGCTCAGACTCACAGCGTCCTGTTCATTCAAACAATATACTTACCTAAAATGGCCACCATGGAGATGGAACGCTCCATGAGGAGCCCCTCTTCCAAGTCCATTGCGGCCCGGGATGTGGCCTGCCACCAGAGGAAAAAGGTAAGTGGGGTTGGAGGAGCAGAGAACGGTGGAGACGTGAGGGAAAAATGGCGAGATGGGTGCCAGCAGCCTCCAGGTTTGGCCCCTTACAATATTCTACCCTGTGGTTTATGATGTTCCTACAGCAGGAATGCTAGGCAATGTAGTCCTTTTTTGATGTCTCTAGATAGGATCTCATTTTAGGGGTTGGAGCTATACTGCTTCTCTTGTTGGACTCTGTGTCCAGGGAGTCCTGCTCCGTCTACCCTCTGGGGTCAACACTGCACAGTAGCTAGACCACCCCAGATCCCTGTGCATCTCTCTCCTCCAAACAGTGATATGTACCTCTGGCTCACTACATACCTCTTCCTTTGGGTTTAGGTCTACCCTTGGTTTTCTAGGAACATAGGCTCTACAATGTTTTGGGGCCTAACTTTCTTGGATTTTGAAGTTTTAACCCCAATGTTTTCTCAAGCTTGGCCCTCAGAGAATATCTGGGGGTAGCTTAGCCACAATTGCCACATTAATCCCCTAATATTTGGTCCAGACCTGAACTGAGATCCTGGTGGTGGAATAATAATTCCATTCTCCCTGGATCCACTCTTTTGGGATCCACTTATTGGTCATTTGAGTTTGAAATGCCATAATTTGTCCCGGAAGGCATGGCACTTGCTGCTGGAATCTAAGTGTGCCCATAAATCCTACATCGGGGGCAAGAATTTCCATGATCTATCGATTGAAGAGGCATAGAGGAAGGTCAAAGTATTTTCTTTCCCTCTCTTCTGTCCTCCCTTTTTATAGTCACCCTTCTTCCAGATTACTTCTTCTTGTGCATTGTACCCTCCGTCTTGTTTGGGAACATGGCATTGTTGGTCTGCATTGGCTTCTCATGTCTCTTGAGTGGACAATGTCTCGTGGGACGGCCAAGAAGACTAGAGGAGTAGCAGGGTGTCAGGGTTGGGCTACTACTCCCGGTGGGTTCTGATAGGTCTCAGTCGTGTAGAGGCTCTCTTAAATTCAAGGATATTTTGACAGGTACTGTTTCATAGGTATTCTTTATTGATTGAGTCCGTTAATAGTAGGAGCCCACTTTGGCACCCAGCCTCATGCTCCCTTCCTCTCTCCCAAAACCTCGCCTTCATTGTAAAACCAAATCCAGGTTCATTCAGGTACAGGCTACAATGACATCAGACAACCCATTGTCATTTACACAGATGTCCCATCATTTGAGAGTTGTGGGGAGAAATAATGCCCTGTAATGCTCAAGACTATCAAATCATAGTCACCTCATATAAAAATACATATATAATTTATTACAAACAATATTTTCAAAACCTATTAAGATACACAGAAATGATTACAGATAATCATAATACATTAAACATATCAGGTACCACAAAACAAAGTCCAAAGGTGCTGTGCACATTTACAAACCAACCAAATAGTACAATCAACCAAATATTACACATCCCACCACATAATATAGAAAACATCGAATAAAATCAAAGTCCTTAGTGGAATTCTTGGGGGTCCAAAGAATTTGAATTTTCTCTATTAATGATTTACCTGAACCCAATTGTAAAGCCCTGTAAAGCCATACATGTTTCTATCCCTTAGAGTAATTGAGGGTATTTTCTTCAGGGGTTGTAGACCTTTGATGTGGGGAAGGGTACTTAGAAAAACATCAGTGTATGAGGTCAAAAATGGGGAAAATATGTGTAGAATTATGTTATTGAATTCTATCACAAAGGAAGACCAGAGAAATGTGCCTTACCCAGCATTAATACTCAGCGGCCAATGTGGGATATGTTCACAATTAATGATAATTTTGCAGAAAAAGAATCAATCTTGGGATTAGTATGGCAGGCCTTATAATTGGGAGGAAAAACCTGAAACAAGCAAAGGGATTTCATTTGATAACCTGTTTGATCATGAAAGTTGACTGAGTGAATGCAGGTAAGGGAGTAACTGAAAATTACACTACTCACCCTCTAGCCGCTGAAAAATGGTCTACCTCCAAGTTAATGCAACTCAGCCTGATAAGAAGATCTGGAAAGGGAGGGGAAAAGCTACCGCATTAAGTATCTCAAGCTCAGGACTAAGTAACCACCTAAAATTATGATATGTGTAAGGAAGAATACACAAAAAGGAGGGGAAACAAAGAAAAGTCCAGGTTTCAACTCACTAGGATTAGGATGACTAAGGAATATGGAGACATGTGGCCGCTATCTGTGTTCGATGCAAACGGATCCTCTGGGTTGACATTATATGGGTGTGCACGTGTGAAAGTGAGGCTGAGAATGCTAGACCTGTCATTTATTTGGATGCAACAGAGCAGGGTTCGGCCCTATTGCTGGAAAAGGGCCCAGTGTATTAAATAAGACAGGGCCAATACACACAAAAGTGGTTGCTACCAGCTATTGATTCCACAGTTTATTAAGTCACTATTTTCAATAGCCCTGTGCTTGTTCGCAATCTCTTTGCTAAAATGTTAAAGGCTTAATCCCTAGAACCTTTCCACATATTGAATATAGGCTTTGTATTTTTTTAGTCTATATATTCTTTGTATGATGTTTGTCTGTATTCTTTGAAGGTTTTAGTTTTTCTTTGAATTTGTATTTAAAGGAAGTTGAATACTATCAAAAATAGTCCTCTTATTAAATAAATATGTGCTTGATTAACTCAAGACTCGTGTTTGGTTAAAATAAATCCATTCTATCAAAGCAGATGCTAGATGCATTTGAAATTGGATATTACCTTTTGAAAATAGTGACTTAATAAGCTGTGGAATTAAAATGCTGGTAGGAACCACTTTTTTGTGTATTTACTGTAGACCCCCAGTTCCTACTAATGTAGGGGACCCTCCCTGCGATATGTATGTAAAGGAAGGACAGGACACCATACTGAAGTGGTCAGCTATGTCTGAGCAGAATAGAGTGTGGCCATATTGTCTGGAAAAAGATGCAACATATATAGGTGAACAGGGAGCCATATTTGGAGGGGTCAGCAAGGGTTGAGCAGGACAAAGGTAAGCAATGTAATAGATGTGTGGCCAGTAAAATCTTGCAATAAGAAAAAACATTTCCCCATGGTGTGAACTTAGTAGTGATGAGAGAAAACCTTGTCCGTACTTATGAATATAAGGCACAAAATATGTGAAGCTATGTAATTGTGAAACGGGGCTAGAGAAAAGATGTAGGCATTACTTGCCTCTACATAAAATGTACAGTAAAAATGTTACAGGGAAAGAATTAATGTGCACAGCACATTGGCAAAATGTTATTTCTTCAAGCAAATAAGACTCCT
Organism: Ambystoma mexicanum; assembly: GCA_002915635.3. NCBI lineage: Eukaryota > Metazoa > Chordata > Amphibia > Caudata > Ambystomatidae > Ambystoma > Ambystoma mexicanum. Next base: position 47,633 of record PGSH02016337.1, on the reverse strand, counting down.
TCATTTAAGCCATTAGCATGTGATTTTGTTCTAAAGATCAGTCTCTGTTCCATTTGAAATAACCATTATTCCACATGTTTGCCTTTGAGATTGGACACCAGCACAGTCCATATGAAGTCAGTCTCTTTGTGATTCATAGTTGTAAAATGTTCGACCAAAGGAGCTGTTCCATTCTTATTCCTAATTCAGCTTCTGTGTTTGCTGGTCCTCACCTTTACATTTCGCATTGACATTCCTATATAAAACAAATTACATGGGCATAAAATGGCATAAATAATATTGCTGGTGTTACAATCTTCCTCAATTTAGGTCTAAATGACCCCACAGACCCATCCGCATCAGCAGTCCCTCACACCCTCTCTAACCTGGGATTCAAACATCTGATTTCAGCCCCAACTTACAGTAAAGGCAGAACACTTGACTGGATAACAGACCTCAATTACCTGACGTCCATCACTTCTAACCTCCCATGCCACTGGTCTGACCACCGCATTATAGAATTTGCCCTCCCACCACCTCCCACTGCAGCCGTGTCCCCTAACCTCTCACGCAGCATCCGCAAGATCTCAAAAGAGTTCATCTCACCTCTCTTGATGCCTCTCCTACCTAAGAACCTCAGCTCAAATGACCCCAACAACCTAGCAAACATCTATTCAAACACTATGACCAATGCAAATAACCGAGTAGCCCCACTTATGCCTAGAAGAGCGAAACCTATCAGCCACATTAACCCATGGTTTACCCCCAAACTCCAAGCCTCTCGTCAAAGAAAAAGAAAGGTAGAATCAGTCTGGAGAAAAGACCCAAAAGATCAACACACAACCTCCTTTAAATCAACTGCCAAGGAGTACAAACAAAAAAAAGAAAAAGTAAGGTGTACATACCCTACTAAAGACCGGTTCTCTCAGTTGACCCTGAACAGGGTTGCACAATTTCTTTCAATCTTTTCATATAGTGATCATAGATATGAGTGTGAAAAGATGATAAAATAATATAGAAGACAGTACTTGATTTTCAAAAAAGAAATGTTTACTTCACATTTCTAGGACCCATGTCCATTGGTTGATACATTTTTATATTGTGAGGCAACTCAAAAAGATCTAGGTCGTTTTTCAAAGAAGTACATGTGCCAATGCATTTCGGTCTTAGACCATCTTCAGGGCCGTACTTAGATAGATCTTAAATCAACTATACAGTGTGCATGCAATAAACATCAATACAAATCATTATTCAGAAATAATTAAAGAAACACATACCCCGCGTGGATTCGGATCAGTGGAGAGAATAAGGGAGAGATATAAGGAAAACGTTGTCAACATCAAAATTACATCCTTATATTCGTGATAGTATGTTACCCTTTACATCAGTACCCTGTACCTGACTATTCGAGTTGTCCTCTCTCGTAATTGTTCGTGGAGAACACACTCCAACATTCCTGTTGAATCACAGCAGGTATTTGTGTAAGTGACTATAGCATCTCACGCAGTCAGTCTGTGTACACATACTCATTGAGCTCTTACCTTTATGCGGCGTTCGCAAGCGGACCGATCGCTCTCGCTCCAAAAGCGAAAGTGAATCGCGCGCGAACGTCGATGCTAATCTGCATTGCCAAGGCAACGTGGGCGGGGCACCGCGCAGCAGCGCGTTCGCCGCTGAACGCACGCCTCGGGCCCCACCACCCTGCAAGTGTGCAGGGGGGCGGGTTTGTTGCCATGGCAAATCTGATCAACAAATGTTGTGTCTAGGGTAGCTGATCGTATAGATCAAGTTAGTGCGGGGAATGTACATTTGGGTAGCCACATAGCTCGTTTAACGCAATGAATTACATTCTGCTGACTGTATTACAAGCAAAACTAGCAAAAGTATGAGATGTTAAATATCGATCAGAAAACTGAAACGACTAGGAGTGTCAGGTTAAAGCATGTCATACAATCAGATTGTTCACAATTAATTAAACCTGTACATGTCCACATTCATATTCAGATAACGATCACCAGGCATCAATGTGCAAGAGTCTCAATGGTATTAATGCTCCTTAAAGCACCACGAATGCTCGTGACCCGGATTGAGGACAATTCACAATGAATAGTTCATGCACCAGTCTCACTGAGGTGGAAATCCACCTAAGCAACTTCCAATGTTTGTTATCTTTAGAGAAAGCACATATAATTAATCTCTTCGTTTATTCCCTTTGGGGTCAGGGAACCGAGTCTGTCTATCCAGAATGTCTCACGTTGATCCATTTTCTTTTGTAGGTTCTCGTGTTTCTCCCTTCTTTGAATTTTTTCAAGAATCACAAATTTAATTTGGGCCAAGTTATGTTGTTTACTCTGCCAATGTCTTGCCACCGCTGAACTCGCAGTCTTGTTCCTGATGCAGGATCTATGTTCATTCCATCTAATCTTAGCTGTACGTTGTGTTTGGCCGACATAGTACAGCCCACATGGACATTTAATCCCATATATTATTCCAGCTGTGTCGCATGTAGCATAACATTTGAGCCTAATCTTCTCTCCAGTGTGTGGATGGTTTATTGTTTGTCCTTTCATGATATAGCCACAGTTGCCTCACAATATAAAAATGTATCAACCAATGGACATGGGTCCTAGAAATGTGAAGTAAACATTTCTTTTTTGAAAATCAAGTACTGTCTTCTATATTATTTTATCATCTTTTCGCACTCATATCTATGATCACTATATGAAAAGATTGAAAGAAATTGTGCAACCCTGTTTAGGGTCAACTGAGAGCACCGGTCTTTAGTAGGGTATGTACACCTTACTTTTTCTTTTTTCTGTTCAGTGAGATCCGTATGCCAAAGGATCTATATTGGACTGGGAGCTCCAGGCTAAAATATGTTCTAGGTTTGAACAAATCATAAATGAATTCATACATGTTTTTATTAACTAACAGTGGTGCCCACCTACACCTCGTACTTAAGGAGTACAAACAAGCCATTATCTCAGCCAAAGCCACAGTCTACAACAAAGGAATAACAAATGCCAGCTCCAACTCCTAAGAAATCTTTAGAATTCTCAGAGAACTGTAAACACTATGCTCCCCACCAAACACCATCACGAAAGATGAGGAGTAGTGCATAAACATCCAAAATGCTATGCGAGCTAAAATTACATCCTTACAGCGTAAAATAGAAAAGAAACAAAACCTAATCTCCACCCCAACACCACACTCCCCCATAAATCAGCACACCACACCTGCTTTTTTGTTCAGAAATGTATCTGAAACATAAACGGCCAGCATACGATCATGATTTTGGTCTTGCCTGGGTTGAGTTTTAGGCTGTTTGTGTTCATCCTATCATAGAGTTATTTGAGACATTTTACAAGCCTTGTGTTCACTTCTTGTGTATCTTCGATTTTATAGCTGATGTGTGTGTCATCTGCATAGTTGTAGCATGTAATGTTGTGTTTTTTGATGATCTTGATTAGCGGAGCCAGGTAGATGTTGAAGAACAGTGGGGATAGGGACGATCCTTGTGGTATTCCACAGTCAGTGTCCAGTGGAGCGGATTTGAAGGGTTTTATCCAGAAAGTTTCTGTTCTATTTGTTGGAAATGATTTTATCCAGAGTACAGTTAAATCTGTTATTCCTATTTCTTCTATTCTCTTGATGAGGATGTCATGGTTGACTGTATCGAAAGCTGCGGATAGGTCAAGTAGGATTAGGGCAGAGTTTGTGCAGAAGTCTGCGTTTGTCTTTAGGTCATCTCAGACAGATAGGAGTGCCGTTTCTGTTCCCTTCGTGGGTCTAAAGCCAACTTGCGCCTGGTCCAGCAGCTGGTGTTTTTCTTCATGTTCTTGTGTTAATTTATAGATGTAGGTTTCTAATAGTTTTGCTGGGTAAGGAATGTTTGAAATTGGTCCATAGTTGGAGAGGTCTTCCACGTCTCCTCCCATGTCCTTGAGTAGTGGTTTGATGTGCACCGATTCGAATGATTGCGGTACATTCCCTTTTCTGAGTGACAGGTTAAAAAGGTTTCTGTTGTGTTCCAGTGGTGCGCCCTGTGTGAGAATGGATTTGTAAATGTCTTGGGGGCAGGGTTTCATGTGTGATCCTGCTTTATTGCTATGTCTTACCAGCTTCACAAATGTCTCTACTGGTATTTGTGGGAAGCTTTGGAGCTTATACTATGCTGCCTTGTTTTGCAGGTTTGGTTGTGCGTTTGGCTTGACGTGGTTTAATTTGGTGCAAAATGTAGATGAGAGATTTTCTGAGCTCACGCAAATATACTTTGAATTCATTTCTCAGGAGTTGAGCAGTGCTGTGAGCGTCTGAAATTGTATGTGCAGGAGTGGGTGATGCATGCATTCTCCTGCCAGTGCCAATTTTGTCCGGAATCAAATGATGATCTGCGCCAGAGAAATTGCATAGTGCAAATAAAGCTGGCGGCAGACAAAAGAGCCAATTCTTGCCAGGTTTTGCTGAAAACTTCTTCAGGCACTCTTTAAGCAGGTCATTGAAGCACTCAACAAGTCTGTTGGATTGGGGGCGGAATGCAGAGCACAATCTATGCTTGATGCCCAGTAAGGAGGTTACCTCCTTAAAAAGATGATTGGCAAAGTGTTGTCTGTTGTCGGACCTCAACATGTCACATATCCCCCATGTTGGGAATACTTCATGGACAACAAATTTGGCGGCAGATTTTGTATGATTATGAACACATGGGCCAACCTCAAGTCAACGTGAAAAAGGACATGCAGTGATGATCATGTATCTATAAGAGATACAGCGCTCCTGCATATCGACATAGTGAATATGTAAATGCTGGAAGGGCACTTTTAACTGTTTTTAAGTGTGTCCCCTGCTGTACACTTCTTGCATGTTACACAGTTATTTACAAACTCAGTTTACCAGGTCTTACAAGTTAGGCACAAAGCATCGTTCATTAATCTCTGCAGCAACATGCCCTTTTGGCACATGTCCAGGGTAATGCAGCTGATCCAGGGCTGTTGGAGCAGCCCCTTTGGCATCACCAGTTTCCCAGTACTGTTCTGTCTCCACACAAGGTGACAGCGAACAACCCTCTATTTCCATAACTCCTGTTCTTGTTGGGGTGCACCCCCTGTAACTCTTATCACTTGGACAATGGACAATGGGTTAAATGGCTCTACGAGTGTGGGGTGCTGCCTTTGCAGCAATGCCATCAAGGTGTTTAATCTTTTTTAAAGGCATCAACAGTGTTGTCTATAGTGTCAAATATGGTGCTACTTTTGCTGCTTAGTCGGCCCTATTGTTGCCTTGTGAAATTACATCTGTACCGTTTGTGTGGGTATGCACATTTTATTATTGCCAATTCTGCTAGGAGGGGAATAGTCTATTTTTTTTTATTTTTTTGAATTTTATTTATACATATAACCACAATGTCTTTGTACAAAACATTACACATCAATGAAACATTTGACCTATTAGATCAATAGACCATCTTAACTTAGACAACAGATAGGTATTGTCAAAACCAGGCAGCAGAGACATCAACAACCTTCAACTGTATTATTCTGGCAACAATTTAAAAATCTTCATGATATCTATATAAAATCTCATCATGTGGTAGATCAAGTTAGCATAATTTCCTTGCATTGAGTCAGACCGTTTCACTTTCGGGATGAACTCCATTACATCCTTCGCACTGTTTGCATTCTCAGAGTTTTTAAACTCTCACATCTACACAATATATGTTCAATGGATTCAATTGTGTTGTTTCCACATAAACAACAGTTTTGTACCCCACGCTTTAGATGCAGATGTGCTCCCATTATTTCTAGCACTTCAGCTTGGTTAAATTTGCATAGTCGGTAAGATTGTAAACTTTCACTAGTGATGTAGGCTTCTATATATGTTCCACAATTAGATTGCTCAAACCAATAAGCTATAAAGGGGACACTATTTACCAGTGATGCTAGGTTAACCACATCTCTTTTACTATACTGATCCTTTATTATATCCCTGCAGCAATGTTTTATCTGAAGCAAGGACGAGGGCACTTTTATGTTCGGATTGTCTATTACCCTTTTTTATGTTTCACATACAGCCGACCTAGGGTCCCCAACTTGTGTGTGGTTTTCAATAGCTAGCAAAGGCTTGCATGAAAAAGCACATAATGGTTCCATTATTAAGTCTTACCAATTTCTCATAGGTCAAAAAAGGGTTCAAACAGTCCAGTGATTTTAACAATTGCAAATTCTAACAGGAGAAATTCAATAGGAAGAGATGGGGGCATACAAAAAAGTAGTCTTAAAATCTTAGCTTCGAACATCCCCAGTTTGCATGTCAGTTTATGACCCCACACTTCAGCTCCATATAGCATACAAGGCACTACCTTGGAATTGTAGAGCAGTAGAATCATTTGAATGGAAACTCCACTTTGTCTGCCGATAAAGCTGCTCAATGTATAAGCAATTGTCATGCATTTGGTTACATTTGTTGTCGATTGTTGGGCCCAGCTCAGCCTGTCATCTATTATGATGCCTAAGTATCTGTAGCATTGTACTTGTTCTGTTACTTTCACATCTATTTTCAACTGCACCCTCAGTTGTTTACTTCTCTTTGTTTTACCCTTGAATGGCACAATCTTTGTTTTCTCAATATTAATTCGTAGTCCATTTCTAGAAGCATATTCACCCAAGGCGTCTCGAGGTGCTTGCAGGCCCTTCGGTGTCCAATCAGCTACAAATGTAGCCTAGCCAGCTGTAATTCAAAGGGCCAAACTTAATTGGGCGGGCTTCAGGTAGATTCAGTGCTACTGCCAGGTCTGCAAGATATAAATTGAACAGAATGGCTGCCAGTATGCGTACTGTTTGACACCTCACACTGTCGGTAATGGATCAGTTAGCAGCCCTTGCTGTCAGTTCTCACTCAGACCTTGGTGTCTGTATATAGAAGCTGAATCATCTTTCACTGAGTTACATGGCTTTTTACAGAATTTTATTCACTTAAAGTATTTTTAATCTAATTTGTTTCACCCAAAACTTTTTCACCTAATTTAGATTCACGTAACTAAAAGTGTTTATGTACCAAAACTGATTCACCGAAAACCTATACACCGGAACGTTTTATATATATTTATTTATTGGTGAGGTCCCCCCAAACTAACATTTTCCACCTTTAAAACACCCCAAACATTCCCAAACATATGTAACCCTTTAACCCACCCAAAAATACATTATACCATAAACATTTTAATGTTACATTGTTATATTTAATAACAATGTAACATGAAAACAACAGTTAACATTCAATATTAAAAAATTCAGTAAATGATTTTTTCAATGAAAAAGCCTTTCAATGAAGATTTTTAGGTGAAAAAGCTCCCGATTAAATATCTTTAGGTGAATAGCCTGTATACCCTTTAACAGGCCATGAGAATTTTCTATTTTACTAACTTGTTCCATAGTGTATTCCTCATGACCATGTCAAATGCTGCGCTAAAATCAATGAAGGCTGCGTAAACAGGCAATTTACGACATTACCAAGCATACTCAATGTTCAATACCAAACAAATCAAGTTATGGCTCGTACTAGATTTCATCCGAAAGCCGTCTGGTTAATAGGCAAGACTTGATTTTGTTCAATCCCTTCATTCAGCTCATTCAATACTACAAGTGCAAACATTTTAGCTGGGATGTCTAACATTGCTAGCATTCTATAGTTAGTTGGTAGTTTCTACGTGCCTTTTTTGTACTCTGGGAGCACAATACTTTCTTTCCACAAGCTAGGTATTTAGCCACTACTCCCAATTGCATTAAATAACAGAAGCAATGCTTTTGTCCAGGGATCAGGCGATTGCTTTAGTAAGGCATTAAATGTCCTGTCAGGCCCTATTGCACTGGATGATGGAAGTTTAGTTATCATTAGGGAAATGTGTTCAATGGATCTACTGCAAGACCACTTAACTTCTTGCTGAGTGTGAAGTTCATCATATGGTAATATGGCCCCTAATGTGTTTTGAATATGGGTGTGCCAGCTTTCATATGGGACACTATTGATAAGTACATTTCTTTTTGTTGTACCTCTTACAGTGGACCATATACCCATGTTGTTATTGTTTCTTGCATGAGATGCCAATGTTAACCATAGCTCATATTTCTGCTTCTTTTTGTATGTTCTTAGGAAGCTTCAGAAACGTTTTCTGATGTCTTTCACCCTTGTGGGGATGTCAGTGCTAATTACATATGAACTTTTGTTGTTCATAACCATTGTAATCTCTTTTCTCATCGCTCTTTTGGCAAGTTGGATGTTATGATCATATCTCTAATATTTGGGTGCTGGTCTATTCCAACGTTCACCTGGACTATTATATGTGGTTTTTTGGTAACATATCACTAATTTGTAACATTAAATTAGAGAACTCATGTAAAATAGTTATCGCTGAGTTGGCTTGCGAGGACTGACCATTAATAGCAAAGAGTTCAAGCTCTTTGTGCACCAAAGTGCTGGCTGCTATGAGATTAAAGGGATTCCAGCTGATTCTATTTTTGCTAGCATTTAATACATCGCCCGTGTGGAGTGTTTTGGTTTCTTTGACCACTATGTTCAACTTTACACACAGAGGAAGATGGTCACTTTCCTCTCAATGTATAATAGACATATCATTAGTTATTGTCTTAGCTGCATCATTTGTGAAAACATAATCAATTGTGGAAGCACACATACCACTAATTCTAGTTACAAGATCTGACAGAGTCTCCATTACAGTTTCCATTGAGGTTAAACCTGGTGAACAAGGTTTACCATAATTTCCCCTGAAGGTCAGATACAATTTTAGACAAGGGACTAGATTCCAACTGATGTTCAAAGGAAAGGTTGTTATCATATAGTTTTGCATTAAAATCCCCTATAGTAAACACAGGTAGATTCCTCTTGTTGGATTCAAGAATATGCATCACAATTCTACAGTTGGGTTTGGTTTCAACTCTATCAGGAGGATCATACATATTAATTATTATGAACTGGTTACAGTATATATTGTCAGTCTTAACTAGGGCAGCGTCTATCATTGCAGTGGAGTGTATGGCTGTCAGCCGCCAAAGGTGGCGTACAGAGATTATTAGACTGCCTCGCGGTCTACCTATTTTGCGTTTGGTAGCTGCGACTTGTAGAGTGCTGTGACCGTCAATCTCACACTCTTCTGTGAGCCTTGCAATGCATTTATTTAGAACAGGTCAATGTTATCTAGTAGCCCATCATCTGCAGACTGAAATGTCTAATGTTCCAAGAGCACATTAGACAGCAATTATCGTGGGGTGGCTGCAAAGTGGGTTTTAAAAAATGTGGGTAGCAATTGCCAATATCCTGTTTCGTTATCAGCTTCATCCACTTGAGTTACTTTGTTTGCTATGCTAGAGTCTGCTCTATCTGCAATAGTATTTTTTTGGGACCAAGGGGGAAGGCATTCCTGGCTCTTAGCTACTATTGTTTTTTCAATCACTATTTGATTCTGTGATGTTATACCTTCTTTTGTGTATTGGCTTTTCCTCATGTCAATTTCTTTGCAACTATAACCTAGTTTAAAAAATTCATTTTCATATTTTAATACATAGGCGACGGTCAGATTAGATTTGAAAAATACATTAGAAGTTACTTGAAGTCTATCTTCAAGCTGATCCACATTTATTATATCATCAGGAGTAATCATTCTTAGAGGTATTATTGTGTTTCAAATTTGCATAAATCTAGCTCTATTTAAACTTTGCCCTAATCCTACTCGACCTATCAATACAGTCAACTATGAATGACATCCTCATCAAGAGAATAGAAGAAATAGGAATAACAGATTTAGCCCTACTCTGGATAAAATCATTCCTAACAAATAGAATGGAAACTTTCTGGATAAAACCCTTCTCTGCTTCTTTTAATCCCTGAAGGAGGAACTTTGTAAATGTGGAATAATCAAAGACCCAGGGCCTGCAATAATGCATAGGACTAAGAACTGCATCTGCTTGACCCTGCGTGGCTGTGGTGTGCTGTGTATCGCTTCTGCTCTCTCTGGAGTGATTCTCCTGCTGTCTACTGATATCATCTGTCCTAAGTAACTACTTCTTTTTGGCAGTATTGCAATTTCTCCTTGTCTACCTTGTACCCCTTCTCTGCTAGCAATGTCAGAAGTTTAACTGATTCTTTCCTGCACTCATCCTCTATTGTAGTTCACACCAAGAGGTCGTCCATGTACTGGATGACTGTACTGTGCCTTTGCAAGTTGCTCAGGTCCATCTGGATAACTCTATTGAACACACTGGGTAACTCGCAATATCCTTGTGGTAATCGAGTATGCTGGAACCTCGTCCCGCGATTTGTGAACTGAGTGAGATACTGTGAATCAGGGTGCATTGAGATGGAAAAGAAGGCATTCTTCAAATCATTAACTGTGAATCATGTCTGTCGCTTCTGTAGGTATGTTAACTAATATTGTGGCTGGATTTGGTTCGAGTGGAAATACTGTTTCCACTACGTTGTTGAAGGGGAGGAGATCTTGAATGAATCTCTACATCCCACCTTTTAATTTCTTGATAGGGTAGATGGCCGTGTTACATGGGGATTCTAATGTTTTTATTAAGCCCTGATGCGATGGTTCGAGGAGTGTGTTTTATATTCCCTCATCTGCTTCACGTGATAGTAGGTATTGTTTAACCCAGGGCAGCAGTGCCCCTTCCTTCAATTTTATGCAGACCGCCCCTGCTTCCTTTAACAATCCTACGTCATGGGGCCCACTGGTCCATAGTACCATTGTTACCTTTTTCAAATCACCCGGAAAGTGAGTCACTATCTGTATCCTCTTGGGGACCTGTCTCTCCTCTATGTTTACCTGACATTGGATGCATATCTGAAATACCGTCTCCCCCTCCTTTTTGTCCTCTGAGAACACCTGTTCATTAGTCTTAATGTCAGGTCAATGCAGAGGACCATTCACCACGATGCACCCTCTTTTTCCATCCCGTATAAAATAACCATGTACTTCCTTGTGAGTGCTGCTTCTAAATGTATTGTGAGTGTTGTTCCTGGTACTACATCTTTGTTTACTGCTGGTCTGAACTGGAATTCTGTGGCCAATCGGAATACCTTGTCTTTCATTCTGGGTACCCACCTTAGTAATACTTGTTCCCCAACAGGAATACCTCGGGGTGGCGAGGTGAACCGGAAAAATCGCTGAGGGTTTAAAATGCTTGTATGATGGCTATGACATGCTCATAAAAGATACTCATGCTCATGTCAAGCATACTATGCCCTTCTCTGAAAATGAAATTGTCATATTTAATTTTCTCATTATGTCTCTTCCTAATATGTTGATAGGAGTGTCTTTTGAGTACAACATGGGCACTACTATTTGCTGAGTGCCTATTGTGAGTTGTAAATCTTCTTTGATAGGAATCGTTACAGCGGCCCCAGAAAATCCCTGTATGTACATAACTTTGTCCGAGAGGGGAAAGACACCCTCCTTAATGCAGGATTTGTTGGCTCCCATGTCGACCAAAAATTATAAATTCTTTTGTCCAATCTTCACTGCTACCTCAGGTTCCTTGTCAATGTCTTCAGTTACTGAAAGGATTGGGCACACTTGTGTCTTTTGTGGCTGGCCTTTTGGGCATTTTGGGCCTTTTCCTGAAAATGGGAACTGGTTACTCCCAAGAACGGTCACTACTATGTAGTGTGGTAGTGGGTTCTGAGCTAGCAATGTGCTGTTCCCTTGCTGTATATTTTGGCTTGAGCCTGCCAGGTGTTCTCTGGTACTTCGCCTGCTCCTTCATGTTTACCTGTGGTATCTGGGCAACTGCAGGCCCTTCAGGTTGTCTTATCTGTGTGAAATGAGTCTGCACATGATGTGTGGCATTTGTTCTTGATGTGGCAGCATCTGTGGTTGTATGGACTGCATCCTTGGCTACACGGGTTAAACATATACCTGGCCCCCCTTGGCCATAATACTGCTGTTGTCGGTGTGGGCACATCCATGCAAAATGTCCCCTCTGTCCACATATAAAACATGGTCTTCCAAATCTGGGCCCTGCTCCTCTGTATCCAAACCCCCTCCCTCTCTGTGAGTATACTCTGCATTGTTGATAATTTCCCATCTGTAGGTAATACCCCCCCTGGTTGGTAACATCCCTGTTGCTGATACACTCCCTGTTGGGGATATCCTCTGTGTTGCTGTAACCGCCCCTTGATGTAGATACACTCCTCTCTGTGACACGCCCCCTGTTGGGCGGGTGCTATTTTAAGCTGTCATGGGACAATGTTGAAAAGTACAGCACCTTCAATGGATATTTCTTTTGCACCAATTTTGCTGCTACCTTAATTGCATTGTTTGCAGTGTCCTTCTCTATTTCCTGTTTCCTATTACAAAAGTGTATTATGGTGGTCTGTATTTCTTGCCATCCCTTAGCCTTAATCCCAACCGCCTTTTGTAGGGATGTTTGCATGTCTGAGGGGTGGCCTTGGACCAATATGTGGTAAAATATTGGTATGTTCACGTCCCATGATTGTTGAATCCCTAATGTCCTCATCGCCTGTATCTGTTGTATGTATTCCATGAGGTCCTCGTCTGGTTTCATTTTGCATGCCAAAAGGGCCCTCATGACTGATGTGTCTGGGTACATAGTCAGTAATACTTTCCACACGTTTGAGCAGTAATTGTTAAAGGGCGCACCATTGTGTATGTTACTACTCAATCTTACTCTGTCATGTCCTGCTTGCTCCCATATCCCCCTTGGTCGCCCAATATGGGAGCGAATAAGCTCTTCATGTCTCTTTTTCTCAAGAGTATATATCCATTTGCCTGCCCTCACTGCAATGGATGGCAAGCTACACATCAAATTATCTCTGTCCATGCTCTGCCATGGTATATAATGTGCTCCTCTCCTGGCTTTCTGTAATAGGGGCAAATGTGTTCGTTGCGTGGGTCAGGGGCCTCCACAATCTACCAGGGGACCTCCAGTAGAAGTAATCACAGGAATGAAAAACTAATCCAAAAAAAGGAGTGTACACCAAGTAAGCCAAGTAAGAAGTAATGCACATTTATTAGACCCAAACAGCTGGGAAGCACGGTTCAAACAGCCCTGTGGAACTGAACTGAAAGACATGAGCTGTCAAAGCCACCCACTGCCTCTAAACATTTTATATCCAAACTACCTGATATACCCATCATTGCCCGGCATTTTCTTTTCTTTTCTTTTAGGTACTATTTGTTAGAAATACTTAATTTTCAGAAGAGCTCCATACGAAAGGTGAAAAGAAAAATTCTCTACATTTTTCCATTATTTCTCATTTGAATTTTTTTTCTTATAAAGACCTACACAACACAATGTATTGTTGTTCTAAAAAATTCCTTCTGAAACATATAACGGGGCATCAGAACAACATGGAGAATCCTGAGCCACATGATTAGTGACATGATGCTGACATTGCCAACAACTATGGACCTAAAGTTCAATATCACTAAAGTACATGTTCATTGTAAGGCTTGTTTATAAACAACATTTTTTGTTTACCTTCCCGGTGAACACTGTTGCTTCAATTACACTGGGTAGCAATTTTTGAACGCATTGCCTTGTGCCATTACACAGCCTTTGTGGGTCGAAATTGCGAAGCAGCATGATTGGTGACCCAAATTTCAGTTGAATGTGATGTGGGGGCATTCCCGGGGGGTCGAGTGAGATGAGGAATTCTGTTGGATAGCTTACAGCTTTGTCAGCATCCACCACCATGTTGATTGCGTTGTACTCAGTAACTGTGCCCGGAAGCATATCCTGAACCTGATCCTAGGGCATGGACCTCCAGTTTTGTTCTTCATGTCGGGACCTTCTGCGACCACATTGAAGTTTCGCTGACTTCAAGCAACTGTCTCATGTATGAAGGTGCTGAAATCAAGGGAAAGAGGTGGGGTGTCCAAATGTCATGTAGCTAGTAATGTCCAAAGGGTCCTACCAGGTAACTATGCAGAATTTGGTGAAGATTGGTGAAAAAGTGTGGAATGTATAAGGAACAATGCTTTGCCAAGCTGCAAACCCACAAACAAATTGTAAGTTTTGAGTGAAATCTGGGGAAAAGGGGTGGGGTGTCCAGATGTCATGTAGCCAGTAGTATCAGAAGGGACCTAGTAGGTAACTATGCAAAATCTGGTGCAGATTGGTGAAAAGGTTTGAAACAGGGGGAATCGCCAAGCCACAAACCCACAAACCCTGCCTCAAACCCACAGACACATTTTGATTTTAATATATATAGATTATAGAATTATCATACAACATTTAGTGACATTTTCAGTGCCGGTCACAGAAGCTGATTGGTGGAACTACATCACTTCCCTATAAGAATATATATGTTAAGCGACCCGGATTGGGTGGACCATTGCTTAGCATAAAATCACATTACCACCCGTTGTGACATCACTAACCTAACTACTCCGCCCCTAAATTCCGTGATTGTGCTGATGAGTCAAAAACACCTTTTTTCCCATTGGTTGGCAATGCCCAACCTATAAATGGATAAACTGCTGCATTATGATTGGACATTACATCCTGAGATGGTAAGGAGAGAGACATTCACACTGAGTCTGACCAATGATGTGCCCGGCAGACATCATCGAGGAAACGGTACAATGTTGCACCCTACGAACACTGAAACCTCTCCCCGCTGATTGGCTCTCTGTTGCATGCTCTGTTGAGGCTCACCTCCCCATCTTCACAAGGAAAGGACCCCCTGGGGAGAAAGGACAGAATCCCGCAATTTGTCACACCCTCCATTGACTGCACTGGCCTAGAAACTACAGCCTCTCCACTAGTCCCTTCTTCTTCCTGATGTTGTGCAAAAACCTCTCGAATTGCCCCTGCATTGTACCACCCAAGCCTACAGTGCTTGGCCTAAGTGTCCTTTCTTCCCACAGTCTCTGCATGTGATGTGTATGGCTACGCATTGTTTGTCGTTTGCGAAATGTCACGTACTGCCACAGCAGAAACATCTTTTTTATAACAAATTGGATTGATTTTACAAATGTATCAATATTTAAAATAGTATATCAACAGGTGTTTAAACAAATAAAGTTCAACACACAAGAGCATTGCTGCCAGTCTTTTCACCCGACATTAAATTCATAAGTAGGCATCTAGTTTGCCTCCCTCCATTTATCCCATATTTTCTGTAATTTCTTGGGTTATCTTCAGGAGTTGTACATTCTTTCTTCAAGTGACATACAAATGTCCACATCCGAAGACCATTTGCTGTAGTTGGGTGTCTCCACCTTTCCCGACATCATGGTGATATTATGTTTTATCAATATTATTATAATGGATAGGAAAAGTTTCTCAAAGCTGTTAAAATATGGTTCACCCACATTCCCAACAGTAACAACTTTGGGTCATTCGGTACAACCCCCCCACCCACTGTTGTCAAAGCAACATATCTGAGGGCCTTCCGAAATTATATTAAAAAAGGTGCCCTCAAGGGGTGAGAAAAGTGGGATATCATGGAAGTTCCTTACATGTGTATGTAGTGTGTCAGTGAATTGAACATAATGGTGCAGTTCAGTGTCGGGTAGGCCATAGGTTTGCTGAAGTTCTGGAAACGAAAGAAGGTTCCCATCCTTCACTGTGTCCCTTAGAACCAGGATATTACATCGGACCCAAACTTTAAAAATGCATATCTTCTTGATTTCGGGGAGTATCTAATTATGCCTTAATGTTTGTGCCACTGTAATCGTGTCCTCCCAACCTGTACTTTTCAGCACTTCCTTCCAGATCTTTACAACATGCCATGATATGTTAGGTAAACTACACTCCCCACTGCCCCCGAATAGTAGGTGGATAGGTGTACCCCCTCCATCCATCCACATTTTGCCTTTATGTAGGATAATTGGGGGTCACTGTGTAACCAATCGTTGATCTGATCTCACCAGTTGGCTAACCCAGTGGTATTGTCGGATGTTGGGAAGTCCATTGTCACCCTCCCACACAAAGCATTGCAGTGTAGTCAGGGTGATAGAGGTCCGCATCCCACTTCCCCCAAAATAGTACCCTGAGAGTCGTGTCCACTCTATCGAACTCCATTTTGGGCACTGCATGTGGAGTATTTTGAAGGATGTGTGTATATCTAGGCAACTTCAGTATTTTGAATAGAGCGCCTCTCCTTAGCAGTGTTATTGGAAGAGATTTTCATTCTTTAACGTCCTGGGTGAATGGCTCCATGATGGGATGTAAGTTGCGCATAAGAAATTGATTGATCTGTTCCAATCTGCATGCCCAAATATTTAAACCCACCACACGTAATAAGGTAGGCGCAGTCAGGAGGAATTGCCAGATCACCCACTTGCATAGGAAAAACACAAAATTGTTCCAGTTCACCCCGAGTCCACTAAATGCCCCATTCTTGAAGCCTTTGTGTCACGACAGGGCATGAAGCTTGTTGGGTATCCCAAGAATAAGAGCAGGTCATCCACGTACAGTGACACTTTATCTTCATGCCAAGTTGGCCAAAGGAAGACGCCCCATGTTGGGTCGGTTCTCAGTTGGATCGCCAGGGGTTCGAAGGGCAATGTGAGCAAGAGGGGGGACAGTGGGCAGCCCTGCCTGGTTCTACGTTCCAAGGGGAATGGTCTAGAAGTCATCCCATTTACCCTAACCTCTGAGACCAGTGATTCAATAATAAACTTGATACATTGCAACAAGTTATTACCCATGGATCTAGTTATTACTGTGAATAGAAAATGATGAAGATGAAAATATTGAATTTCATTTTCTTTTTGCACATGTCGATGCAATTATATGCGAGGAAGATCCCCCACAGATCCACCCTATACTCCCCTCACATTATTCATGACCGTAATCCATCCCCACATATAATTGCATTGAAATTTGCTGTAATAAATGAACATTGTCATTCTCTGTATTTCCTACTGTGCAGTAATGGGGTGATGTCATTACCAATATCCATTTGTGTTAGTATTTCCCAGCGGCATCTCCAGAGTACTGAATCAAATGCTTTCTCGAAATCAATAGTGAGGAGCTCCATTTGGGCCTTGGATAGCAAGGGCCTGATCGATCGCTAGATGCAGACATCTAATAATCATGCGGGTGGATTTTTCTGGTAAAAACCCGCATTGATGGGGTTGTACCAGTGATGGGATTACCTTTAGTAAGACATTGGCAAGTATCTCAGACCGTCCAAAGAAACGCCAATGTTTCCTCCCTTTTATATTTCCCTTTTAATTCCTGGGAGGAAGATGGGTTTATACTTGAAAGCCCTGTCTGGAGGTGGGAAACCAAGGTTGAAGAAAGATCTCCTTTCCGGGAAACACCTCAAGTACAAATAAAAGAAATAGCCCTTGGGCAGGAAGCCCTGTCTTTTGGCGAAGGGTGTGTTATGAATCCAAGGATGTTATCACTCTTTTCCATGGGGTGACCCTCCTATGTAGCTAGGGGACGGCAGCCTCTACCTGATCCTGATCCTGTGGGCGGCTGTATGCGGGAGGACCGCTTGGGGGGAGATGACCCTGAGGGAAATTCGATGACATAAGTAGAGGAAATTACATCTCCTCCTTTTTCCTTAAGGGATGTTTCTGCAGTCACCTGTGCCTTAATGGCATATTGTGGCCCTCAATCAACACCACTTTGTAAAGTTGGTGTATCTAAATTCCAAACTCACACAAGGGAGAATATGCAGGCCACTGAGATGAGGAAGAGGCAGGGAGTAGTGAAGATAACTCCCCAGGCAACTCAGTATCCATTCCCTCCGAGTGATCTAAAACCCAACTTGCCATATAAAACTATTGAGAATACTTCTTCAAACTCTGCATTCAAGTCATCAAGTTGGCCCTCCAAAACTACTGAAAGTACTTTGTCAAACTTTGCATTTAAGTTATCACAAACTGGCTTCCCTTCTTCTAAGGATAAAAGTATTGCCACGAGGAAGCTGAGCCAAGTAATGAAGGCCAACAAACACCAAGAACGCAAGCCTCGCTCTAGCTGTTGCAAGTGCACATTGGCCAGTAGGACATTTAAGCAGGAAAACCATCTGACAGGAAGAAGCTGGCTGCAGAGGTTGAGTCCTCTTAGTGTAGACCAAGGGACTGATGCGCGAATGCGTAGGAGGTAGACTGCAGAGATCAGAACGCCGCAGGAATGCCAGAGGAGGAAGGATGACCTCCGGGTGTGCAGCTGTACCAAAGAGCAGCCTCTGCGCTGTTGGAGCTCAGGGGAGTGCAGAATAGGCAAGCGAGAGCCACGAAAAAGGCAGGAACCACGAAGCAGAGGTAGCAAGCCTGAAGGAAGGAAACAGGATGCCAATGAGCTGCTGTAGTTTTACCATGGGAGAAGCCATTCTCACTACAGCAAACCGGTGAGTCCACCCAAGGGAAGAGGGAACACAAGGGAATATCAGCAATAGGACCAAAAGTGAACAGAAGTGAATGAAGCAAATGAGAAGGCAATTATAAGAGACTGTCAAGTTTGCAAGTGTGCACTATATGCTTATAAAAATATAAGAGACTGTCATGTTTGCAAGTGTGCCCAATACACATTTGAAAATATAAGAGACTGTCAAGTTTACAAGTATGTGCAATACGCATATGCGAAAGCACTGGCAGGAGAGCATACCAGGAATTTCAAATCACATGTGTTTTTTTATATAAGAAAAAGTGTCATTTAAGAAAAGCCCTGGCAGGAGAGCATAGCAGGCATTTCAAGTCACAAGTGTATTGTATAAGAGAATACATGTTTGCATTTCAGGAAAGCCCTGGCAGGAGAGTATACCAGGCAGACCTAAGTTGCAGAATTGTGCATATGAGAATAGCCCTGGCAGGAGAGTATACCAGACATTGCAAGTCATAAGTGTTTGTGTCATGATTCAACATGGCCATCCATTCCTTTCAGCCTGGAGGATTTGGCAGCGATTGGCGGCGTCCATTTCTACTTCAAACATGGCCGCTGCACAGAAGAAACAAGCACGCTCTAGCAGTCTCCTTTATTGACATCGTCATAATTTAAGCACAGTTGAGACATGTGTTTGGTACATCTCAATGCTTGGTGTGGTTTGCTGTGTTCAGCGCTTACCTCTGTTCCCTTCTTGCCTTCCCGATAGCACCGCCCCTGGGTTGCGTTGCCTACCTCTGCTCCTCGGCTCGTTTCTACGTTGCCGCTTTCTTGCTTCTCCCTTTTGCTACTTCCTCGCTGCTGAACTGCTAGATACTGGTTCTCCCTTGAACCGCTGGACACGAACATTCTGTCATCTCCCTGACGGCAGCGGCGGTGCCGTTCGCCTGTTTGCACTTACTATTCTTACTTCCTGGACTCTTGGATTTACCTCGCCTGGATATCCTTCCCTGGAATCAAGAATGCGTGGGCTTCCCAGACGCTCCTGCGGTCTGCCTTTTCATGGGTAGTTGCCCTCTGTGCTAGCCTGGTTGGTTCCTACCAGCAGGGTGGCGTCTGGGGAGGCTCGCCCATATCTCCATGTACCCCGGTCTACAAAAAAAGAAAGAGAAGACTCCTGCAAAGAAGAAGTCTACCAAAACGAAACAGGTGAGAAGAGAATTAAACTCCTCAGATTCTGAGAGTTTGCAAATGAAGAAAACAGGTGTGTATATGAAAATTTCCCAGCAGGAGAGTACACTGGGTAAGAACAAATTGGTCAAACAGTGCATTAGAAAATCCTGATAAGGATACATCAAGAAGTAATCAAGAGTGTGATTGAGAAATATAAAGGAGTAAGAAGAAGCCTGGCTGGTGAGTACACCAGGTAGTTTAACAAGATTCAGACTGTCAGCCAAGCTACTTTGCATAGTAATCATATTTGATCTAAAGGAACTTAAGGAACCAGTATAAAGCTGAATGAAGAGAAATCCAAGGGAAGGGAACCACCCTCTGGAATTGTGAACTGTATCCTCCTGGAATGTTTGTGTTTGATTTAAAAATGTTGCCTTTTTGAACATTTGTACACCTTCCAAGGCCAAAGACATTTCCCTTTTCAGCTTATAGTTGATTTATTAGAATGTGAGGGTCAAAAGAGTTCTTTGGGCACAGGACAGTTTGCTTTGGACATCTTGACAAAGGACTGACCCATTAGTGTGTTTTATGTAGAGAAAATACCTCTTAGAGCAGGGACAGAGAAGCATTTTCCAAACCAATTTTTTTGTCAATGGCCAAAACCATGAATCACCTGTGTCTGCGTTTCATTCCTGACCCTTCACAGCTCACACTTCATTCACATTGGCATTGGGGATGGTGAGGTGGGATGTGTCCTCACTCTGTATCACTGGGCTATGCACAACACATGTGCACTATGTCACGTGTCCATCTAGGGACCAAAGTGTAGCTGCTGTAACTGCATGGTTGGCTGTTGATTTGCAGCTGAGGGTGATCCAACAGGGAGCCATGAAAGAGGTTACGGTCCTTGATTAAGATGCACTGCTTCCAGTGTTCATGTTGGAGGAGGATGCCTGGCAGGTGTGCTTCATGGTGGAGCCAGGCCAGAGGAGTTGAGGTAGGTTGGTGCATTGGATTGGGAGGAGTGCGGACTTGCGGGTGCTGCGTTGGGTTGGGGCACAGGGCAATGGAGGTACTGTGACGAGGGCAGACTTGCGGGGGCTGCTTTAAGTAGGGGGCCGAGACGCAGTTTCATCAGTGTACATGGGTGCTGCATTAAATTAGGGGGTTGAAGCACAGTTTCATCAGGGTACACAGGTGCTGCTTTACGTTATGCGGGCCGAGGCACAGTTTTGTCAGGGTATGCAGGTGCTGCATTAAGTTAGGGGGCAGTTTGCATGTTTGGAAGGTGTTAGAGTCTGTAAATTCCTAAAAACATATTCTCTGCCACTTTCTAGCCTTGGAGGAGTCGTGCTAATGTTTTAAAAAAAGAATTATGCGAGAATTTAGAAAATATGATGACTATCGACTATGGCAAAGAATTGTTTTGGGTTCTTCCATTTCCATCATAAGCGCTGCTTTGAGATTTCGAAGCCATCTTGGTCTGATCCAGTTATAGAGATTGGAAATCTAGGAGGTCATGGTACTATTGTTTTTTTTTTTTTTAAGAAGAGTGAGTTTATGGTGTGTTTATGACCATGACATATATGAAACGGGATCATGGTGTTCACTCACTTAGCAGTAAGTCTACAGTATAATTTCATGCTCGTTCTAGGATTGCTTTTGTGCAAAATTATTTAATGTTGTTGTAAATTTGGTAAATGTGTAAAGCTTGTAAATGTTAATATTGTGAAATGTTTTTTGTAACCATGACACATTACAAAAAAAAGCAAAGGGATATAATAGCTTTGGACTGAATGTAAAAAAGGTATGAGTCGCCAAGATTTGCACTGTGGAAAATCCTGGGCTGTCCATAAGTATTTATTTTGAAAAAAGGACCATAGAAACGGTCCTGAAGTCTCACACTTTATTGCCTCAGCTGGTTTATTCACATTCACCATACTTGTTGAGGATTGTAATAGAAGATATTTTATTTTATTATCAATTAATGGTAGCCCGTGTAAAAAGCTATATCGTCTCCATATTACCATTTCTTTAGTATGCATGTCCTAGCGTCCCACAACGTTTTTGATCGTTTGTAAACCCTTTTCAGGTGAATTATGCAAAGATGAGCTGCAAATGTTTACATATTCATGTCCGTGACCATTTCATATTTGCACCTGCTCCCTTATACCACATTCACAATTGTTGGAGGTGAATCTGTAGGTGCCTGGAGCCTCTCTAAGGCGCACCACGGAGCAATTATTTGGAAAAAAATGCCCCATATTAACAACCTGAAGTTTTTGTGACTCTTTAATACACACTGTTTGAGTAGTGACTGTATGTGTAGAGAGCATGGAATTGACATCATTTGTGGTGAATAGTTAATTTTGAAGTAGAAAACCTACAGAAAAGCAGTGGGGGTACTGTCTCTCATAATCCATTCAATGCGCAAAAGTCAAGGGCAAGTGCCAATTCAATCCGAAACAAAGTATGATTAAGGATAGTTTTCAATTTTTCATCATCTTTATCTTTCTATATTAAGTATTTGGGAGTGCAATGTCCAAAGGGTTCATCAGTCCACAATGCAATAGTGCAAAGTGAAGCAATAATAAAGTGCAAATGCAAAATGTATAAAGTGCCTCTGCATGATGATGTGCTGTGGGCAGAAAAGCGATTTTGACTAAATTGCTACAAAAACACCACTAGACCAACACCCATTGTAAAGCAACCAATTCGCAAATTGTGGTCTTCTTGGGTGAATGCTACACTCGCTGTAATCATTTAGGGAATATGTGAAATATTTCAGCAGTGTATAATACTCATATCTTTAAACAAAGCATTGAATGATGGCAGACTACATATAAATACACCGTACTCATACATTGCCCAGTACAATGCTTCATTTTCAAGCACCATGGGTCCGTACCATTGGACAAACCTCTACACTACCACACTACATCAAGCTGACCTGCATCACCCAACTAAACTGGCCCATGTGTATTTCCCTAGCAAGCCATGTCTCGGTCTGCATCCGAGGACACCGCATAAGGCTTCCACTAACTGTTGGTGGAATCGGAAAGGATTTTGGAAGACAGGTGGTAATAAGAGTAAAATGAATGCACGGAGTAAATGATTAGTTAGAAAAAGGTTGCCTTAATATCCTCACAGGACTTTAAGCCATTCCCTAGTCCATAATTCAATGTTTGATAAAATGGCTGCCAGGCATCTTTGCTCCTGTGTATTTGCTTATCCCTCTGACTAAACGCAGGCATTTTAATGCAAATGTATGTTTTATTAACTTTTACAGCACAGCAAAAGACTCTCCCCTGTACCGCTGTTCGTGAGACAAAATGTCACCAGGGAAAAGAGTAGCAGTGATTGGCGGTGGATCCAGTGGACTGACTGCCATCAAGTGCTGCCTGGATGAAGGGCTGGAGCCCACCTGCTTTGAAAGAAGTGAGGACATCGGAGGTCTCTGGAGATTCAAGGTAAGGGGGGTTCTTTCTGCGGGTTTCAGGTGTTGTGAAAACAGAGATATGTGTTTGAATATAGTTCTGTCCTCTCGAGAGCCCTATTTGTGAGCCCACCACTTATCACAGTAACCATATAAGGTAGGGCCTGAGTGGGCAAGGCCCACCCACAATTTTGAAATGCTGTGCTGATTTATGGAATCTCGTCACTTCTCAGCAGAGGGGAGCCCTTCCCTGTGGTGATCCTGCTACGCATTATTCCCCCCAGGGGTGGCAGAAGGCCAGACCTTACAGGGAGAGACTCCCTCATGGGGACAAGGACTCTGTTCCATGATGGAACTCCCTAAACCTCTTGCGCTTGAAACCATGACACCTGTAGGAGCTGTAAAGAATCGGGCTCACAGAACTACTGTGTGTTATTGTAATACTCCTTCCTTTCCTCCTATAGTTTTTTATACCATCAACAAGAGGAAAAACAAAATCAACATTCAGGCTGAATTTAAAACCTTGTATCCGAGTACTGTGAAGAAGAAGATTAACAGAGTCATACAATGTACTCCATTGCCAACTCTAACAAGTACTAGGAAGAGGTGGTCCTGAGGAAGCATGAAGAGTACATTATCAAGCCAAACAAAGAACAATGGCACTCCGCTGGGGAGGGAACAGCTAGATCACATAAAGAGAAGAAGGACTTGATGAAGGGAGAGGAATCAAACCAGGGGAGAAGACTGCATGCTGAGGAAGCAGTCTTGCAGTCTGTCGGACACTGTCTGCAGAACGCAAGAGTCCCCACAGGCTGAAGGAGGGAAGTCCTGAGTGGAAGCTAGAAACTGGGAGATGGTTGCGTGAGCTTGTGGAAGTGGACAGTGTGGTCCCTTAACTGCGCTGGAACTGCCTTGCTGGAATTTCTGCAGAGAAAGAGTGGAGTCACGGAGAGTGGAGGGAGCATCCAAGGAAGCATTTAATGGGAAGGCCAAGACCCAAGATCCCAGGAAGAACCAGTGATGTGCACCGGCCAACGCACAGTTAACGGGAGCTGTGGGAGACCTGTTGGGGATTGGGGGAAGGTGAGCATTGCCTCAGGAGTAATCTCCCTTGTCTCAGTAATTGCATCAAGAGCAACAGGAGTGAACCGGGCCTCTGGAGTAATCTCCCTCGTCGAAGTAGTTGTATTAAGAGTAACACATTTGAACAAGGCCTCAGGAGTAATCACACTCATCTGAGTAACTGCATCAAGAGCAACAGAAGTAAACCAGACCGCAGGAGTAATCTCTTTCATTGTAGTAGTTGTATCCAGAGCAACCAGAGTGAACAAGGCCTCAGGAGTAATCTCCCTCATCTCAGTAATTGCATCAAGAGTAACAAGAGTGAACCAGGCCTCAGGAGTAATCTTCCACATTGCAGTAGTTGTATCCAGAATAACAAGAGTGAACAAGACATCAGGAGTGATCGCCCTCGTCTCAGTAACTGTATCAAGAGTACCAAGAGTGAAAAGTGGGAAGACCACATCAAGAGTGATCTTCCTAGTCTCAGTTGTTGGGCCAAAGAGACTAAAGAAGATCTCGGAAGCACCAAAGAGATATTGTTCTACGAGAGTGCCAGGGAAAGCATCTCCCTTATTAAACTGTTAAAAGAACCAAGAACAATTTAGGAGTTGTATCCTTTGGAAAGATTGTGCAATATTCAGACACGCCCTGAGAGAATCTTGGAAGGATCTGCAAGGGGTTATAAAAACTGTTTCAGGAAGTGAACCGAAAGCCTACTGAACCGGGAAAAAGGAGTCATTCTCCTGGTTCTCAGCAGTGTTGTTGAATCAGAAACTAAAGTAAAAGTTGTTAAGCCATAGCCTGGAGACAGACACAGTTAATGAGAAGAAGAAGGTAATGTTCTTATATCAGAGAGTGTTGCGTTGAAAAAGAAATGTTTTATAGAGAACAGTCAGGCAAAAGCCAACATACTAAACTTGTTGAACCAGGAGAAGGGAGTCATTCTCCTGGAAGAAGCTGAATTATTGTCAAAGACTGGCCAAAGGGCTGATGCCCATTGAGCCAGGAGAATGGAGCCATTCTCCTGGTGCTGTGTCACATTTGTGTTGTCTGTTTAGTGGTACGGCTAGAGTAGGCTAGTTCGGACAAACATATACAGTTGGACCTCCATCCTGATGACGAGCACCCCAGTTATCTTTAGTTAGGTTCGGAAGTCCTTTTAGAGATAGGGAGAGGTAGGTATTTTCTTTATTACTTGGAATACAACATAAGTTAGCATGCCACCTTTGTCCGACTCCTTCCTCCAGCATTCTACAATGCCCACTTAGCAGCATTGTGTGAGCATTTACAGATGTTAATGTACCTGCGGTGGGTCCAACCATATTAGCTTCAGCCCTGGTACCTACACCTTGTTGTTTAATCCTATTAAAAAAAGGAGTTTTGCAATTGTTTAATTCCTAGTGATCTGTTTGGACAAAATTGAACATTGGATGCTGGAAAAGGTCTCCAATTTAATCAAAATAAGACAGAGGTCGTGTTTCGTCGTCCTAGGCATCAACTATATATATATTCTCAGGATGTCTCCACCCTGTGGTCTGCCTTTCTTCAAATTATGCTAAAACGATTTAGAAACCTTGTTTGTTGGCAGGCTGATTTGGATTTAAACTGTGGAATAGATGAAATGACTAAGGCTTTAAGTTGTAAACTTCGGCTATGCTCGCAGCCCAGTCTGCAAACCCTTGCTTCTCTAGAGCAGTGATCCCCCAGCACATAACTTGTGAGCAACATGTTGCTCATGGCACCCTTAAATATTACTTGCCAGTTGCTTTGGGCCCTGGTGTGAAGGCCAAGGAGGAGGCACTGCATGTATAAGACAGCAATGGTAGTGTAGCCTGAGCCATGACTCTGTGGAAAAGGTAGCCTGGCAGACAGACATGACAGATCAGCATCAGCAGAGTGGGCTAAGGGGTCGAGAGGTGGGCGGATGCTTTTGAAATGAACAAGCATCCTGGAGAAGGCTTCAAAGATGATTCCTAAGGCTTCAGGTTAGACGGGTCCCATGACAACCTCACTTGTGCTGCCAAAATCAGAAGTAAGTCTACTAGTGCCCCCACACTGCTTGGCCCATGGTGGCATGTCATGCACATAGACCTAGTGAGGCAGTGAATGACAAGTACCTGAGGCCCAGAAATTAGACCGGCCTGATCCTTCCAGTGATGACCATGCTAGTACTGCTGTAATCGGCATTAGAAAACTACCCACAAATGAACCTGCATTAAGTGGGCCAGACCCAGGCTGCAGTCGCTGTGCCACTTGGAGCCGCATCACACCAGGAGATAATCTGCTAGCTGGAGCAGGTACACAATGTGTGCAACAACCGATGCAATCAACCAAGCGTTCCCTTCTGCCACCCGGGTTGGTTACACTGGGGCGATTCGCAGAAGCTTAACAAGTACATTAGGGGATTGTAAGTAACATGAACGTCCAATCGTCCAAGATAATAACAGTTCAAATTGACTTTTTATACATTAAAAGTTTGTGTGAAAACGATTGGTTAGAAACGTTCCATATTTCTTGCATTGTCCGTGGGGATACATTCCCAACTTCTGATACTCTGCCCTGTTGACAACTATACACGAATGGACATAATAAATGAACTGCATGCCCACCTCGTGAAAATTGGCATCTTTTGTATCTTTGAACAGCTGTTAATTGCAAAATTGGCAAAAAAGGGGCATGAATGCTTAACCTTTCTTTATGCAGTAATTTGCAAATGCCAATTTGAAAACCTGTGAGGTTTCTGTTTGATATGCCACCATGCATAGTTGTCAGAAATGTTACATACTCACTTTATCCTGATGGCAATGCTTGTCATTATCTGATACTTTTTCAAAACCTGATAAGCTGTGGGTAGTGGGCGGGGATTTCATTTTGGACTGTGTGGAAAGAGTTTGGGGCTCGTGGGAGACAGCAGAGTAGACCTCTGGGTGAAATGAGCAGGGTTTCTGGGCCCTGCCCTGACGAACGTCTGACAAACGATGAGCAAAGGTCCCAGCAGGCCACTGAGCATAGCAACTGAACACTTAAGTATGTTGGTTAGCAACAGAGAGGCCACAAACCTTGCTTTAACGAAGATGAAGTAGGGGGGATCGGTCCTCAAATGTTAAGGCTACCTTCCACTGAAACTTAAGTTCAGTTCTTGCCTTAGCAGGTTATAGTAATGCCAGAGTTTCCACATCACCCTTTTTCCACATCTGCCAACTCACTGGTGCTTTTTTCTGTTTCTCGTGGGTACAATGTATCTATTTTAGAGAGAGAGAGAGATAGGGAGAGAGAAAAAGAGTGAGAAAGAGAGAGAGTAGAGCTGGCATTGGGAGCTAGAGAAATGTGTCCTATCTGTAAATGGCCGGGGGTAGTAGTGCAGGATTGCAGGTTGTCTTGCCTTGTACCCTTTCCTAGCCAACTCCCCACCAAGATCTCCTACCACTTTACAGTACACACACAACCCTCCCACAAAAGGCCACCACAGGCTAGCCGTTAGCACATCAACACTAACCAAGTCACGACTAAGCTAAGTTTCTCCGCGAAACCATAGAGAGCGGATTGGCACTCAGGAACCAGGGGCTTCCTGCCTACATCCATCCACACCACAGGTTTCTCATCTGCCTTTCCACTGTCCCACTAATAGACCTCAAACCCCTTTTCACTTACAGCGCCAAGCACGTTGAGGCCACCATTGGTGGCAAACAGACACTATACAAGACAACTTACCTTACATTACTTTGTCATCTGCCATGTGGATAGTGGGAAAATAAGACAAATGCGTTCAAAACAGTCCCTCGTAAAGTAATTTACATAACTGAAATCCAATGAAGTTACAGTTAATAATCTGTAATTAAGAGGACCAACTGTTCTACCAAATATCCAAGTAAAACCCCCAATCTATTCTGTAAAGTGGTCTTCAAATGCTCTAAGTTGTGACCAATAGTATTGGACTAAATCCTACCGTTTTGACCAGTGGTACCATCTTCGGTTCTTAAAAATGCACCAAAAAGATCTAAAATTCCTTAGCAGAGAGCCCTAAAATCCACCTGTGATATATATTTTATTCTTTAATGCTCCAACTCATGACCATTTTTACGATCCAAACCTGCAAGATTTACCACTGACTGTCCTGAACATTTCTTAGGGGGGCCCTCCAAGCCCTCTGTAATGCTTCTTAAGTGCTGCCATTTTATTAAACAAATTTACTGAACTCGTGTATAACAAACACCTTGCTTGCCACTTAATTTACTAAACATTCCTTCTAAAACACCAACTTCGGGTCAAGTGAAGTTTAAACGCCATTGCAAGTTGCCTGGACCACAGTTGAACTTGGTCTAGATTGTTGTTATTGACTGCATAGTAACATATCCTTTTAGCAATATTACCTTTTCTTAATTTGTGTTGCCCATTTTATCCACCACCCGAACGCTATGTTACACCAAAGTTCAGATGTGTCTCTCTGTTACAGTTGATACACTACTTTTGCACATTTCCAAAAGGTTGGGCCCCTTGTCCTAGAGTTTGCTAGACAGGGCTAGAAGCATAGCCCCCTTATGATTTCTTTTCACTGTTTATGGACTTACCATGCCCTATCTTTTGGTAAATATCAGAGGTGGATCGTTGGTCTTTCTATATTATTGGTTGTATCCAGTGATGGGGCGGGCAGGGTTCTTGGCACCTCTTATATATTTAGTTACGTTTGTGTAAATGTATGTAGGAAGAGAAAGTAACAGGTAGGTTAGAATATCGAGATATGGTGTGTTAAATGGAAATATTTAGACAAACGAACACGCCACTCACCCAATACTGCACAAAAGAGTATTTGTCCTTTTTTTTTTATAAAAAGCTGCAAATCTGCCTCAAAGGAACAATCAGTCTGTCAATATTGTAACTATTTAAAATATATATCAAAACCTCAGTATTTTCTGTGCTCATACGTCGTAATCAAAGTTCTATGAAAATTATGTATGTTTAAGACATACATTTGTCAAATAAAGAGACATTTAGAAATATCACAAAATAAATTGTTTTTCAGACAAAAATGTATTAATTATTGTAATAATTATTGAACAAATGTCCACAATCTGGTACAAAGTCATTTATTACAACGGAAACTAATGGGCCTTTATTCAATGAAAGGTAAGCCTCTCAGCTAAAGCACCAGCAAATAAGCCCATTACAACAACAGCTAAAGCCTACGCGTGTTTCACTGAACACATAACATACATTTATGTAAATAAGATCAAGCTTCTTCGGGGCTTTTCGTTTTTTAAAAAAAAAGGAAAGATCCTTGTCAACTGATCAGTTATTAGTTGACATCAAAATTGCTTTTCTCGGAAGTTTTAATACTTGAATTGACGAATTCTCCTTTAATGCTTCATTTAGCATTTGTATCCGTTATTGTTAGTTTCCACTGCCCAACTAGGTAATGGTCAAAGTGCATCACTTAATCAATGAGGTGGAGTCTTCACATTTTTCTTTGATACATTTGTTTCTATTATCGTCTTGGTTTTTTAAATGACCCGCCACCCCTCCTCAGGGTGCACGCTGGGCATTTGCACACATCCTATGCAAGCGCCCATCAAGTTATTATTCTTAAAGCCTTTACTGCAAAAGGGCATTGTGCGTCCCAGTACCAATCAAATCCATAATGGGGCGAAGTGCATGAAAAGAAGTAGTAGAACTATGTTCTCTGCTGGCCTGCCCTGGTTGGGGTGACCAGATTTTGAAAATAAAAAAAAGGGATAGGCCACAGACATAGAAGTAGGACTACAGCTTCAGGGATGAAACGTTAGTCCTACTTCTATGTGGGTGGCCTGTCCAGTGTCATGTTGCAGCGCCCATGGGTCCCAAGGATATCTCAAGTTTAAAAACCCTGTACGGGATTTGGGGCTCGGTGGATGCCATCCCGCTTTTTGGCAAACCGATGGAAAAATAATCTTATCCGGCCAAAAACCCGGATGGTATCCACCCGATCCCCAAATCCCAGGACGGGGTTTTAAAACTTAAAAAAGTCTCGGGACCAGCGGGACAAAGGTGCAAATACGCAGACAGTCCTGGCAAAACGGGGAGGTTTGGTCACCCTAGCCCGCTGGCCACAAACTCGGTCACCACACCCCCTCCCACGCACAATACAAACCCCCAAACAAACACACAATGGGCCTGATTCATGGAAGTATTTTATAATGGTGCAATCCCGTCGGAAAACTTTCCTTGAATCAGGCCACTGCTACTTAAGGCAACGTTCAGTGTAGTGCATTTAGGTGCAAGTTTCAACTGCTTCCTACACTTTTATTTTAAAAACAAAGGCGTTCCGGAAAGGTTTCTTTTTAAAATAAAAATATAGGAACAGTCAAACATAACTGTAAAAAGCAGAGGAGCACCGCTCCCAGCCACTTCGACCACTGATTAGGCGTGGCAGGAATGCTTGCAACTTTTGCTGGTGGGCCACTGGGAATATGACCACCGAGCAACACTCTCTTGTGCGTCAGTAACTCTGCCCAAAGTGCCAGGGTGGGCATCTACAATTCCCACACAATCTTGTGTGGCTCCAAATCATCATTGTAAGCCGTGCAGCCCCTGCACAGCGTTGCCCAGTCACACACAACATTGCATCCTCCTTACTTAGCGGCGCTCCTTGATACTCAGATGCTGTCGCATTCGTCCCAGTCCTTGGGTGCCCCCCATCCATCAAACACTTCCGGCCTGATTCGCGGAATTCCTTGCACAGTGCAATGTGACTTTTTACTTGTGCAACTGCACAGCAAAAAGACACTTTGCACTGCTCCATGAATCAGGGTGTTTGTTGGCAGTGCAGAGTCACTTTGCACCCGTGAAAGGTCACTTTGCACTGTGCAAACAATTCCATGAATCAGGCCCTCCACTTCATCATGAAATGACAGTACACTGTAGGTAAATTGGTTTATTCCAGTGGAGCACCCCACGCACTTTGAAGGGCAAAGTTACAACAGCTAACTGACCTAACCATCATCCCCAGAATCCCAGACACTGGACAGTGCATCAAACTATTCATATCACTGGGCCGGTAACCAATGAATGTCCACTTCCTCCCTAGCCACCCACGGTCACCTCCACACCTAACCTTCTAAATGTCTAACAGAGGAACTCTTTAAGCTGGCATTTCAAGATATGAATTCAGCGAGTCTTCATCCTCAGTGGTGCTACCTGGCGACTATCCTTTTGCACTCGACAGTCTCTGTCTTCTGTAACTAATCTCTAGTTATTGCTCATGCTCACCTCTTCAAGTTACCCAAAAACACAGAACATTCACTGCAATCAATAATGGAGGCATGTCAGTCAACCTCCAAGGAGCGCTTCTTCAGGGTAAAGCACCAATCCAATGATTGTCGAAAATCCATAATGATCAGAGATCCAGGCCAGTGGCTGACAACTCCTCAAGAAGCCGCACTTCCAGTTGTGGGTACCATTGCTGCAGCATACAATCTCACATAGTGAATTATAGGGACTGTCGCACGTGAAACGGACAATGCACAAGTTGCCATAAATGCCGCTTTGCTTAATGTTGCCCTGCTCAGTGCTGCAAAACTATTGCTCTGGTGGATGTGAGTAGGTGAAAATAATGATTGTTGCAACGGCATGATTCAACTTGTCCTATGAGTCACAGGCGGGCCCATGGGGTACCGCAGGAGGAATCCCGACAGTCTGATGTTTGTCAATGGCATTGCCCTTCCTGATTCAGGTTCAGGCGATACATTATCCTCATATCCTGGCAGACAAAAGGGGTTGGGGGTCACATTGGTTCACTTTGAAGCCCAGATGATGGACCGAGCACATATGGGGCTACAAAATCCATCTGCTGGGCCACCAACCATCTTCGTTCTTGTTCAAAAGCTGTCAATCGATGGAAAAGCTCTGTGTCTTGAGATAACGTGCCTCATCTTCGGATGGCATTCGTAGAATTTTCTGGGCTTTAAGCTTGTGGCTTGCTCCCCTGAACAGGTGTTTTCCATACATCCATCTTCTTGTCAAGAGATCTTTCTGAGATACACCTCAGTATTTCATCCAAAAGAATGACCATGCCATTAGGTACAAAAATCTGCCCCATATCCGCTATGGCTGGCAGCGAACTGTCAGAACTCCTGCGTACACTTATGGAGGACTGCGTCTTCTAACCTGTTCTGGCAACAGAATTGCTCAGTCCAGAGTTTCTCATTGACAAAGATGATGGCAAAGGTCTATGTCTTTTTAGGCGCATCACACAGTCCTTCAAAGACTGATTGCCATCTCCAGGCAGATTTCCCAAACATCTTATTCTTCCAAGATGACATCATTGTGTATGGAAGCATATTGCACTGTTTTCCGAAGTTCTACTATGTGTCGCGCTTTCTCCTGGCTGATTGCTGACGGCAACCATGAAAATGCCTCTGTCATTAAACCCAAAATGATGACTTGTAGTGGACAACAGAGCATTCTCCCTGCTATCCCTGGACCAATCACTTTCACAGTTTCACCTGTGAACTGACTACAAGCTGCTAGTCCAAAGACTGATTCTTCAGGGTATGAAAAAGATCACTTCTAGGCTGGCTGCATGTCCACAAAGTTGCAAGAATTAAACTTTTAAATTGGCTGCACCTCTGGGTGGAAAGGCCAACAGGCAGGCTCCCTTTCCAGACTGCAGATACCAAGACCAGCAGCCCTGATGAGGCACAAGCATGAGTGCATGCTGGCGTCGGTACAAAAGGCTTTCTTTTAGGCCGGCTGTGCTATAAGTGAAGGCGGCCATCAGGAAAGAGTATATTGCTGGATCTTCAAGCACACTGCAATGTGCAGGAGGAATGGTCAAAGGAATCTGGCTGAGTATGCAGATCTGCATACTCGTGCCACCTGACTCCAATATCAACAGGCTGATCTCCCCGGCGCACAATACACACTCGGGCAGCACTCTTACAAAACACTGTCCTATGTCGCAATGGATGCAACTGTCCTATGTCGCATGTAAAGATTGGAGATGAACAGCTTGCCACCAACCTCCTACCAATGACAAGCGTTGAATGTACCGGGATAACCTATGAAAGGTTGTGCAGGCAAACTGTCCAGATGGCAATGCAGCAGAAAGACACAGATCTCATTGCGCCCTCCCCTTGGCTTCTGTGTCCACCCCGAGCCTGCTGTGGGTGCCACAAACTGTGTAGCAGAACTGCAAAAGCATAGCCATTAATAAAGCTGAGAGTAAACCATTTAAGCACCCTGAACAACCTTTCTTCAAAGTAATGCTCCAACTCCCATGAAAAGTCTTCCCATTCTCACCACAAACCCTCTGCTGGGAGGGGACATTATTTAAGTAAGGAGTTGGGGTGTCAGTCTTGCAGGGCAATGTCACCTAATGATATGGAAGACTGTGTCAATGAAAGCTATGAGAAGTGAATGGCTTATAATCAATTTCATCATGGTGAAGAGGCTAGCCCAACAAGCGCGACACCACATGACCTTGACCTCAATATGCAGAACAGTGGCCTGATATCATTCCCAGAAAGGCCTTCGAGGAGGCACTGCCCTTGGAAGAAGAGGCAATAACACCTGGCGACCTTTGCAATAGTTGGACATGACTTGTTGCCAAAATACATCCTGGCAATGAAGCACCCATGATAAGAGCTTCAAAGCCTTTCCTAACTTCAGCAAAATAACTTCGATCGTGAAATGGTGGAACGGACACTGTTGCACTAAAAGCAAATGTTATGCCCCTTAATTGTCTACACTCCCTTGTGCCTTGTGGACATTTGTAACTAGGGATTTCACCTGTGACTGCAGAACCTGAAGCTCTGCAACTTTTTAGCTCCAATGATTTGTAAGAAAAGTTCAAAATAATGCCATCATCAAACGAGTGCTTGACCTTCTATGCCAAATACCAGCTACAGGATGCAGCGTACATTTGATTAAAGTTGGTCCTAAACAGGTAGAAGGCCTACCTGGACGATACTACCTGTGAACCTAATCTCCTCCAGGCAAAGTGCAGTAAATATGGCAGAAAGGTTGCCTCACCGTGTTCCTTGAAGATGACAATCTTTTCTTGAAGGCTTTCCAGAAGGGCTGGGTGCTAGGGGAGGTCTCCTAGGTGGACGAGAGCAGACTCCAAAGTCTAGCTGCTGGTCTCTGAGTTTCTGAAACAAGGTATTGCCGTGGTCCTACTGTGGCACCAGCAGAAGGCGGATAGCAGCGTTGGTAGATGCCAGATGGCTTTTAGATTGAACAAATCTGTGCATGCTGCCAGTTAGGGGGTGACAATTTGGTACTTCACCTAACAGGCCATGGCTGGCTTGAACACAGTGTGTGTGTCTGACACAGGTAACTAGATGCCGAGATCGAGTGCAGGATGTCATTGAAAGGTCAAAGTGTGGCATGTAGCGGCACGTTTCCCTGTGTAAGAAGGAAGGCCTTTCTAGTGTAATTATCTGGGTTTTTTTTGTTCCCCCTCACTGGAAGACAGTGAAAGCTTTTCAATAAGTGTGTGACAGGGTCCTTTCTCCGGGAGCCTGCAAGGGACCCACAGGTGTCGTTGTGTACTTTCTGGAAGAAGTCAAACTTGTCAAGCTAGTATCCTTGGCCTATGTTTCCCCTGCCCAAAGGTCTATGGACAAAACCGATCAATAAACTCCATGCAGGTGCTAGCCACACTTCCAAAGAATCATGCTGCGATTCAACTTAATGACTACCTCCCCAGTACTGCAGGCTTAAATAAAGGAAGCCATATGCAGACTTGACTCGGGGTTCTGCAACCACAAGACCCTTGCAGGTCATGCAAAAATGTGTTCTGTGCACTCCTCGTGCGCGATGCATTGTACTCTGGAAAAACTGCCTGCAAAGCCCCATGCCAGCAGCCCAGTGGGGGTGCATGGGGTCCACTGTAGCTATTCACAGCACCCCGTCAATACACACAGGGACGTCATTTCACCAAAATGCCAGGGGTAGCGGAAGTGACATCACCCGACCCTTGACCCCCTGATGACATCACAGGAAGTGATGTCATTAGACCCCGCCCCAAAGTGATATAGCGGGTAGCGATGGAACACGACATTTCACCCGTTGACAAAACAGGAAGTGGCATCACATAGCATTGTACACTATGAAAAATATAGTTATGATTCACTATATGATGTACATTCATACAAGAATGGATCGCCATATGTATCATTAAGTTCATGGTTTATGGCCCGTATTACCAAATGACTGTGTATGCAAAGCAGACGTCCATGACCAAATGATAAGCGTAAGTGCTATATAATAACACATCATTAAGCGCTTTATATAGAAAAATATACACCCAATATCACCCAACTGTGTTGGTACTCATTTATCGACCTCAGAAGGATGAACGGCTTAGGCTTAGTGAGGCGTTTAAGAACAGACTAAATCAGTGACTCACCCCTGAAGTGTGCCTGAAATAAACATTAATGAGGCCAGCAATTACTGTATAGAATTCCAGAAAGACACATTATTTGGTATTCCTATTCTTTCTTATTTAGGGTCAGTGCTGAAAGTGTTAGAAGAAAAATAAGAACAGGAGTGCCTCAAGTCTTTTTTTTTTAAGGCCAACAAGCCACCCACAGAAGTAAAGAGCCACGCCAAGCCAGGAGCTGGCATAACTTAAAAAAAAAAAAAAAAAAATGTTTTTTTTTTTTAGTAGAGGTCGCAAGGGACACCACAGAGGTTGCAAGGGACACCACAGAGGTCGCAGTTGCGACCCCTGGCGACCCCCAAATGACGTCCCTGAATACACATACCATGTATCGTAGAAGTCTTAATTTCCCGGTACACATGCGTGCGAACCTCTGTGAACCATTGCTGCACCCTGCTACACTGTTTATGATCACCCCCGAGTCTGTTCGGAACCAGACTGAGTGCACGCACTCCTAAATTCGACACCCGATCTTACCTCTGCACGTTGATTCCTATACGCAAGTGTCTGTACGCCTGCCTTCGGGTGGTGGATAGATTGAGTACTTTGTGTGGCCATTTCCTTGATGGGAGGTTGCGCGGATAGATCCATGAATACGCTTGGTTAATTTGTATTTGTGGGCAATGGACTGCCAATGGCCGTCCCTCGTAACCTCCACACTTTCCCTTGTTATTCCCCATTTTGCGTGTTTCGCCCCCTACTCCAGTCTATGCGCATGCCACGCCCACACTCTGCAAGGTGTCTCGCGCAAGGCACTCGGTCGCTCGGAGAGCCTGCGTGAAGCCCCTGCAAAGAAGAAAAAAGTGCCACACAGTAGTTTCCATGAATCGACACACTGACAGGGTAATTCATAGAATTTCGCATAAAAGTGTCGCAAGCGGCTGGCGCAGAGTGTCCGCGTGAGATTGTCTGCGCCAGGCACGTGCGCTAAAACCGATTTCCACGCACAGCGTATTCATGGATTTTAGGCTCCCAAACCAGCCGTGGCACAGAGAATCGCAGCGACCCTGCAGCAGCGCCAGTAACGCCCCCAAGAACGCCCTCGCGCAAGGAAAAGCCATCAAAATCGCTAAATCATCGCAAAGGGCTGCGCTAACCCTGGACCAGTTCACCGGGCTGGCAAACAGCAAACGCCAAGCGGGGAACGTGTATTTCAGGGGTGCACGGGAAGTTCCACACGCGATTGGCCCCGTGCAAGCAGGGTACGTGTATTTCAGGGGTGCGCGGGAAGTTCCACACGCGATTCATCAGGGTACGTGTATTTCAGGGGTGCGCGGGAAGTTCCACACGCGATTGGCCCAGTGCGAGCAGGGTACGTGTATTCCATGGGAGCGCGGGAAGTTCCACACGCGATTCCAGCAGGGTACGTGTATTTCAGGGGTGCGCGGGAAGTTCCACACGCGAATGGGCCAGTGCGAGCAGGGTACGTGTATTCCATGGGTGCGCGGGAATTTCCACACGCGATTTCATCAGGGTACGTGTATTTCAGGGGTGCGCGGGAAGTTCCACACGCGAATGGCCCAGTGCGAGCAGGGTACGTGTATTTCAGGGGTGCGCGGGAAGTTCCACACGCGATTGGCCCTGTGCAAGCATGGGTACGTGTATTTCAGGGGTGCGCGGGAAGTTCCACACGCGATTACAGCAGGGTACGTGTATTCCAGGGGTGCGCGGGAAGTTCCACACGCGATTTCAGCAGGGTACGTGTATTCCAGGGGTGCGCGGGAAGTTCCACACGCGATTTCAGCAGGGTACGTGTATTTCAGGGGTGCGCCGGAAGTTCCACACGCGATTTTCAGCAGGGTATGTGTATTCAGGGGTTCTGGGGAGTACTCACACGTGAATTTGGCCGTGTGGGTCCTCCCAGGTGTACGCTCCACAACCTCCACGGCCCCTGCAGGCAGCCCACACCACGGGGGACTACCCTGCACCCCTGCTCATGTCCCGCAGGCAGCCCATCCACCATGGGCATGCCCCCCCGCCAACCCACATGTCACCTTGCACTACTGATCAACAATGCATGTCTCCCACCACCCCCACCCCCAGCAGTGCAGGGGCACCCTCCACCAGGCCCCCACTCATGTCTCCCACCACCCCCCCCCCAGCCACCAGGGGCAGCCTCCACCAGGCCCCCACTCATGTCTCCCACCACCCCCACCCCCAGCCACCAGGGGCAGCCTCCACCAGGCCCCCACTCATGTCTCCCACCACCCCCACCCCCCAGCAGTGCAGGGGCAGCCTCCACCAGGCCCCCACTCATGTCTCCCACCACCCCCACCCCCAGCCACCAGGGGCAGCCTCCACCAGGCCCCACTCATGTCTCCCTCACCCCCACCCCCCAGCAGTGCAGGGCAGCCTCCACCAGGCCCCCACTCATGTCTCCCACCACCCCCACCCCCAGCAGTGCAGGGCACCCTCCACCAGGCCCCACTCATGTCTCCACCACCCCCACCCCCCAGCAGTGCAGGGGCACCCTCCACCAGGCCCCCACTCATGTCTCCCACCACCCCCACCCCCAGCACCAGGGCCAGCCTCCACCAGGCCCCCACTCATGTCTCCCACCCCCACCCCCCAGCCAGCAGGGGCAGCCTCCACCAGGCCCCCACTCATGTCTCCTCCCACCCCCACCCCCCAGCCACCAGGGGCAGCCTCCACCAGGCCCCACTCATGTCTCCCACCACCCCACCCCCAGCAGTGCAGGGGCAGCCTCCACCAGGCCCCCACTCATGTCTCCCACCACCCCCACCCCCAGCAGTGCAGGGGCACCTCCACCAGGCCCCCACTCATGTCTCCCACCACCCCACCCCCCAGCAGTGAGGGGCACCCTCCACCAGGCCCCACTCATGTCTCCCACCACCCCCACCCCCCAGCAGTGCAGGGGCACCCTCCACCAGGCCCCCACTCATGTCTCCACCACCCCCACCCCAGCAGCAGGGGCAGCCTCCACCAGGCCCCACTCATGTCTCCACCACCCCCACCCCCCAGCATGCAGGGGCACCCTCCACCAGGCCCCCACTCATGTCTCCCACCACCCCCACCCCCAGCATCCAGGGCAGCCCTCCACCAGGCCCCACTCATGTCTCCCACTCCCACCCCAGCCACCAGGGGCAGCCTCCACCAGGCCCCCACTCATGTCTCCCACCACCCCACCCCCCAGCACCAGGGGCAGCCTCCACCAGGCCCCCACTCATGTCTCCCACCACCCCCACCCCCAGCAGTGCAGGGGCACCCTCCACCAGGCCCCCACTCATGTCTCCCTCCCCCACCCCCAGCAGTGCAGGGGCAGCCTCCACCAGGCCCCACTCATGTCTCCCATCACCCCCACCCCCAGCAGTGCAGGGGCAGCCTCCACCAGGCCCCCACTCATGTCTCCCTGCACCCCCACCCCCAGCATGCAGGGGCACCCTCCACCAGGCCCCCACTCATGTCTCCCATCACCCCCACCCCCAGCAGTGCAGGGGCAGCCTCCACCAGGCCCCCACTCATGTCTCCCACCACCCCACCCCCAGCACCAGGGGCACCCTCCACCAGGCCCCCACTCATGTCTCCACCACCCCCACCCCCAGCAGTGCAGGGGCAGCCTCCACCAGGCCCCCACTCATGTCCCCATGCACCCCACCCCCCAGCAACCAGGGGCACCCTCCACCAGGCCCCCACTCATGTCTCCCACCACCCCCACCCCCCAGCAGTGCAGGGCACCCTCCACCAGGCCCCCACTCATGTCTCCCAGCACCCCCACCCCCCAGCATGCAGGGGCACCCTCCACCAGGCCCCCACTCATGTCTCCCATCACCCCACCCCCAGCAGTGCAGGGGCAGCCTCCACCAGGCCCCACTCATGTCTCCCCACCCCCACCCCCAGCAGTGCAGGGGCACCCTCCACCAGGCCCCACTCATGTCTCCCACACCCCACCCCAGCACTGCAGGGGCACCCTCACCAGGCCCCACTCATGTCTCCACCACCCCCACCCCCCAGCCACCAGGGGCACCTCCACCAGGCCCCCACTCATGTCTCCCAGCACCCCCACCCCCCAGCAGCCAGGGGCACCCTCCACCAGGCCCCCACTCATGTCTCCCAGCACCCCCACCCCCAGCATCCAGGGGCACCCTCCACCAGGCCCCCACTCATGTCTCCCAGCACCCCCACCCCCAGCAGTGCAGGGCACCCTCCACCAGGCCCCCACTCATGTCTCCCACCACCCCCACCCCCAGCATCCAGGGGCACCCTCCACCAGGCCCCCACTCATGTCTCCCACCACCCCACCCCCCAGCAGTGCAGGGGCAGCCTCCACCAGGCCCCCACTCATGTCTCCCACCACCCCCACCCCCAGCAGTGCAGGGCACCCTCCACCAGGCCCCCACTCATGTCCCCCTGCACCCCCACCCCCCAGCAGTGGGGGCACCCTCCACCAGGCCCCACTCATGTCCCCATGTCCCCACCCCCACCCCCAGCATTCAGGGGCACCCTCCACCAGGCCCCCACTCATGTCTCCCTGCACCCCCACCCCCCAGCAGACCAGGGGCAGCCTCCACCAGGCCCCCACTCATGTCTCCCACCACCCCACCCCCCAGCAGTGCAGGGGCAGCCTCCACCAGGCCCCCACTCATGTCTCCCACCACCCCCACCCCCAGCACCAGGGGCAGCCTCCACCAGGCCCCCACTCATGTCTCCCACCACCCCACCCCCCAGCAGTGCAGGGGCAGCCTCCACCAGGCCCCCACTCATGTCTCCCACCACCCCCACCCCCCAGCAGTGCAGGGGCACCCTCCACCAGGCCCCCACTCATGTCTCCCACCACCCCCACCCCCAGCAGCAGGGGCAGCCTCCACCAGGCCCCCACTCATGTCTCCCACCACCCCCACCCCCAGCCACCAGGGGCACCCTCCACCAGGCCCCCACTCATGTCTCCCACCACCCCCACCCCCAGCACCAGGGGCAGCCTCCACCAGGCCCCCACTCATGTCTCCCACCACCCCCACCCCCCAGCAGTGCAGGGGCAGCCTCCACCAGGCCCCACTCATGTCTCCCTGCACCCCCACCCCCAGCCACCAGGGGCACCTCCACCAGGCCCCCACTCATGTCTCCACCACCCCCACCCCCAGCACCAGGGCACCCTCCACCAGGCCCCCACTCATGTCTCCCACCACCCCCACCCCCAGCAGTGCAGGGGCACCCTCCACCAGGCCCCCCTCATGTCTCCCCCACCCCACCCCCCAGCATCAGGGCACCCTCCACCAGGCCCCCACTCATGTCTCCCACCACCCCCACCCCCCAGCAGTGCAGGGGCAGCCTCCACCAGGCCCCCACTCATGTCTCCCACCACCCCACCCCCCAGCACCAGGGGCAGCCTCCACCAGGCCCCACTCATGTCTCCCACCACCCCCACCCCCCAGCAGTGCAGGGGCACCTCCACCAGGCCCCCACTCATGTCTCCCACACCCCCACCCCCAGCGACCAGGGGCAGCCTCCACCAGGCCCTCCACCAGGCCCCAACTCATGTCTCCACCACCCCACCCCCAGCACCAGGGGCACCCTCCACCAGGCCCCCACTCATGTCTCCCACCACCCCACCCCCCAGCAGTGGGGCACCCTCCACCAGGCCCCCACTCATGTCTCCCACCACCCCCACCCCCCAGCAGTGCAGGGGCACCCTCCACCAGGCCCCCACTCATGTCTCCCACCACCCCCACCCCCAGCAGTGCAGGGGCAGCCTCCACCAGGCCCCCACTCATGTCTCCCACCACCCCCACCCCCAGCAGTGCAGGGGCAGCCTCCACCAGGCCCCCACTCATGTCTCCCACCACCCCACCCCCCAGCCACCAGGGCACCTCCACCAGGCCCCCACTCATGTCTCCCACCACCCCCACCCCCCAGCAGTCAGGGCAGCCTCCACCAGGCCCCCACTCATGTCTCCCCTGCACCCCACCCCCCAGCGACCAGGGGCAGCCTCCACCAGGCCCCCACTCATGTCTCCCACCACCCCCACCCCCAGCAGTGCAGGGCAGCCTCCACCAGGCCCCCACTCATGTCTCCCACCACCCCACCCCCCAGCAGTCAGGGGCAGCCTCCACCAGGCCCCCACTCATGTCTCCACCACCCCCACCCCCAGCAGTGCAGGGCACCCTCCACCAGGCCCCCACTCATGTCTCCCACCACCCCCACCCCCCAGCAGTGCAGGGCACCCTCCACCAGGCCCCCACTCATGTCTCCCACCACCCCCACCCCCAGCATCCAGGGGCACCCTCCACCAGGCCCCCACTCATGTCTCCCACCACCCCACCCCCAGCAGTGCAGGGGCAGCCTCCACCAGGCCCCACTCATGTCTCCCACCACCCCCACCCCCAGCAGTGCAGGGGCAGCCTCCACCAGGCCCCCACTCATGTCTCCCACCACCCCCACCCCAGCAGTGCAGGGGCAGCCTCCACCAGGCCCCCACTCATGTCTCCCATCACCCCCACCCCCCAGCAGTGCAGGGGCAGCCTCCACCAGGCCCCCACTCATGTCTCCCACCACCCCCACCCCCAGCAGTGCAGGGGCACCCTCCACCAGGCCCCCACTCATGTCCCCCTGCACCCACCCCAGCACCAGGGCACCCTCCACCAGGCCCCACTCATGTCTCCCTGCACCCCCACCCCCCAGCATCAGGGCAGCCTCCACCAGGCCCCCACTCATGTCTCCACACCCCCCACCCCCAGCCACCAGGGGCACCCTCCACCAGGCCCCCACTCATGTCTCCAGCACCCCACCCCCCAGCAGTGCAGGGGCACCCTCCACCAGGCCCCCACTCATGTCTCCCACCACCCCCACCCCCAGCAGTGCAGGGGCAGCCTCCACCAGGCCCCCACTCATGTCTCCCATCACCCCCACCCCCCAGCCAGTGCAGGGCAGCCTCCACCAGGCCCCCACTCATGTCTCCCACCACCCCCACCCCCAGCAGTGCAGGGGCAGCCTCCACCAGGCCCCCACTCATGTCTCCCACCACCCCACCCCCAGCAGTGCAGGGGCAGCCTCCACCAGGCCCCCACTCATGTCTCCACCACCCCCACCCCCAGCAGTGCAGGGGCAGCCTCCACCAGGCCCCCACTCATGTCTCCCACCACCCCCACCCC
This sequence comes from Ambystoma mexicanum, assembly GCA_002915635.3. Taxonomy (NCBI): domain Eukaryota; kingdom Metazoa; phylum Chordata; class Amphibia; order Caudata; family Ambystomatidae; genus Ambystoma; species Ambystoma mexicanum. Next base: position 5,132 of record PGSH02016337.1, on the reverse strand, counting down.
CCAGCACACCAGGGGCAGCCTCCACCAGGCCCCCACTCATGTCTCCCACCACCCCCACCCCCAGCATCCAGGGGCACCCTCCACCAGGCCCCCACTCATGTCTCCCACCACCCCACCCCCCAGCAGTGCAGGGCAGCCTCCACCAGGCCCCCACTCATGTCCCCACCACCCCCACCCCCCAGCACTCCAGGGGCACCCTCCACCAGGCCCCCACTCATGTCTCCACCACCCCCACCCCCAGCCACCAGGGGCAGCCTCCACCAGGCCCCACTCATGTCTCCCATCACCCCCACCCCCAGCAGTGAGGGGCACCTCCACCAGGCCCCCACTCATGTCTCCCACCACCCCCACCCCCCAGCAGTGCAGGGGCACCCTCCACCAGGCCCCCACTCATGTCTCCCACCACCCCCACCCCCAGCAGTGCAGGGGCACCCTCCACCAGGCCCCCACTCATGTCTCCCACCACCCCCACCCCCAGCATCCAGGGCACCCTCCACCAGGCCCCCACTCATGTCTCCCTCACCCCCACCCCCCAGCATCAGGGCACCCTCCACCAGGCCCCCACTCATGTCCCCCACCCACCCCCACCCCCAGCAGTGCAGGGGCACCCTCCACCAGGCCCCACTCATGTCTCCCCCACCCCCACCCCCAGCAGTGCAGGGGCAGCCTCCACCAGGCCCCACTCATGTCCCCTGCACCCCCACCCCCAGCCACCAGGGGCAGCCTCCACCAGGCCCCCACTCATGTCTCCCACCACCCCACCCCCAGCCACCAGGGGCAGCCTCCACCAGGCCCCCACTCATGTCTCCCACCACCCCACCCCCAGCACCAGGGGCACCCTCCACCAGGCCCCCACTCATGTCTCCCACCACCCCCACCCCCCAGCAGTGCAGGGGCACCCTCCACCAGGCCCCCACTCATGTCTCCCACCACCCCCACCCCCAGCAGTGCAGGGGCACCTCCACCAGGCCCCCACTCATGTCCACTCATGTCTCCCACCACCCCCACCCCCAGCCACCAGGGCAGCCTCCACCAGGCCCCCACTCATGTCTCCCACCACCCCCACCCCCCAGCAGTGCAGGGCACCCTCCACCAGGCCCCCACTCATGTCTCCCACCACCCCCACCCCCCAGCAGCCGAGGGCACCCTCCACCAGGCGCCCACTCATGTCCAACTCATGTCTCCCCCACCCCACCCAGCAGTGCAGGGGCAGCCTCCACCAGGCCCCCACTCATGTCTCCCACCACCCCCACCCCCCAGCAGTGCAGGGGCACCCTCCACCAGGCCCCCACTCATGTCTCCCACCACCCCCACCCCCAGCAGTGCAGGGGCAGCCTCCACCAGGCCCCCACTCATGTCTCCCACCACCCCCACCCCCCGCACGCAGGGGCACCCTCCACCAGGCCCCCACTCATGTCTCCCACCACCCCCACCCCCAGCAGTGCAGGGGCAGCCTCCACCAGGCCCCCACTCATGTCTCCCACCACCCCCACCCCCCAGCCACCAGGGGCAGCCTCCACCAGGCCCCCACTCATGTCTCCCACCACCCCCACCCCCAGCAGTGCAGGGGCAGCCTCCACCAGGCCCCCACTCATGTCTCCCCACCCCCCCCCCCAGCATCCAGGGGCAGCCTCCACCAGGCCCCCACTCATGTCTCCCACACCCCCACCCCCCAGCAGTGCAGGGGCACCCTCCACCAGGCCCCCACTCATGTCTCCCTACACCCCCACCCCCCAGCAGTGCAGGGGCACCCTCCACCAGGCCCCCACTCATGTCTCCCTCACCCCCACCCCCAGCATCCAGGGGCACCCTCCACCAGGCCCCCACTCATGTCTCCCACCACCCCCACCCCCCAGCAGTGCAGGGGCAGCCTCCACCAGGCCCCCACTCATGTCTCCCACCACCCCCACCCCCAGCCACCAGGGGCACCCTCCACCAGGCCCCCACTCATGTCTCCCACCACCCCCACCCCCCAGCCATCCAGGGGCAGCCTCCACCAGGCCCCCACTCATGTCTCCCACCACCCCACCCCCAGCCACCAGGGCAGCCTCCACCAGGCCCCCACTCATGTCTCCCACCACCCCACCCCCAGCAGTGCAGGGGCAGCCTCCACCAGGCCCCCACTCATGTCTCCCACCACCCCCACCCCCAGCAGTGCAGGGGCACCCTCCACCAGGCCCCACTCATGTCTCCCACCACCCCCACCCCCAGCAGTCAGGGGCAGCTCCACCAGGCCCCCACTCATGTCTCCCACCACCCCACCCCCCAGCCACCAGGGGCACCCTCCACCAGGCCCCCACTCATGTCTCCCACCACCCCCACCCCCAGCAGTGCAGGGGCACCTCCACCAGGCCCCCACTCATGTCTCCCACCACCCCACCCCCCAGCAGTGCAGGGGCAGCCTCCACCAGGCCCCCACTCATGTCTCCCACCACCCCCACCCCCCGCCACCAGGGCAGCCTCCACCAGGCCCCCACTCATGTCTCCCACCACCCCACCCCCCAGCAGTGCAGGGGCAGCCTCCACCAGGCCCCCACTCATGTCTCCCATCACCCCCACCCCAGCAGTGCAGGGGCAGCCTCCACCAGGCCCCACTCATGTCTCCCACCACCCCCACCCCCCAGCCACCAGGGGCAGCCTCCACCAGGCCCCCACTCATGTCTCCCACCACCCCCCCCCAGCAGTGCAGGGGCAGCCTCCACCAGGCCCCCACTCATGTCTCCCACCACCCCCACCCCCAGCAGTGCAGGGGCAGCCTCCACCAGGCCCCCACTCATGTCTCCCACCACCCCCACCCCCCAGCAGTGCAGGGGCACCCTCCACCAGGCCCCCACTCATGTCTCCCACCACCCCCACCCCCAGCAGTGCAGGGGCAGCCTCCACCAGGCCCCCACTCATGTCTCCCACCACCCCACCCCCAGCCACAGGGGCAGCCTCCACCAGGCCCCCACTCATGTCTCCCACCACCCCCACCCCCAGCACTCAGGGGCACCCTCCACCAGGCCCCCACTCATGTCTCCCACCACCCCCACCCCCCAGCAGTGCAGGGGCAGCCTCCACCAGGCCCCCACTCATGTCTCCCTCACCCCCACCCCCCAGCATCCAGGGGCACCCTCCACCAGGCCCCCACTCATGTCTCCCATGCACCCCCACCCCCCAGCACCAGGGGCACCTCCACCAGGCCCCCACTCATGTCTCCCACCACCCCCACCCCCAGCAGTGCAGGGGCAGCCTCCACCAGGCCCCCACTCATGTCCCCCTGCACCCCCACCCCCAGCATCCAGGGGCACCCTCCACCAGGCCCCCACTCATGTCTCCCACCACCCCCCCACCCCCAGCCACCAGGGGCACCCTCCACCAGGCCCCCACTCATGTCTCCCACCACCCCCACCCCCAGCATCCAGGGGCAGCCTCCACCAGGCCCCCACTCATGTCTCCACTCACCCACCACCCCCCAGCCACCAGGGGCAGCCTCCACCAGGCCCCCACTCATGTCTCCCACCACCCCCACCCCCCAGCCACCAGGGGCACCTCCACCAGGCCCCCACTCATGTCTCCCACACCCCCACCCCCCAGCAGTGCAGGGGCACCCTCCACCAGGCCCCCACTCATGTCTCCCACCACCCCCACCCCCCAGCATCCAGGGGCACCCTCCACCAGGCCCCCACTCATGTCTCCCACCACCCCACCCCCAGCAGTGCAGGGGCAGCCTCCACCAGGCCCCCACTCATGTCTCCCACCACCCCCACCCCCCAGCACCAGGGGCACCTCCACCAGGCCCCCACTCATGTCTCCCACCACCCCCACCCCCAGCCACCAGGGGCAGCCTCCACCAGGCCCCCACTCATGTCTCCCACCACCCCCACCCCCCAGCAGTGCAGGGGCACCCTCCACCAGGCCCCCACTCATGTCTCCCACCACCCCACCCCCAGCAGTGCAGGGCAGCCTCCACCAGGCCCCACTCATGTCTCCCCACCCCCACCCCCAGCATCCAGGGGCACCCTCCACCAGGCCCCCACTCATGTCTCCCACCACCCCACCCCCAGCAGTGCAGGGGCACCCTCCACCAGGCCCCCACTCATGTCTCCCACCACCCCCACCCCCAGCGTCCAGGGGCAGCCTCCACCAGGCCCCCACTCATGTCTCCACCACCCCCACCCCCAGCAGTGCAGGGGCAGCCTCCACCAGGCCCCCACTCATGTCTCCCACCACCCCCACCCCAGCAGTCAGGGCAGCCTCCACCAGGCCCCCACTCATGTCTCCCCACCCCCACCCCCCAGCCACCAGGGGCAGCCTCCACCAGGCCCCCACTCATGTCTCCACCACCCCCACCCCCCAGCAGTGCAGGGGCAGCCTCCACCAGGCCCCCACTCATGTCTCCCACCACCCCACCCCCCAGCCAGCCAGGGGCAGCCTCCACCAGGCCCCCACTCATGTCTCCCACCACCCCCACCCCCAGCACCAGGGGCACCCTCCACCAGGCCCCCACTCATGTCTCCCACCACCCCACCCCCCAGCAGTGCAGGGGCAGCCTCCACCAGGCCCCCACTCATGTCCCCCTGCACCCCACCCCCCAGCATCCAGGGGCACCCTCCACCAGGCCCCCACTCATGTCTCCCAGCACCCCACCCCCCAGCCACCAGGGGCAGCCTCACCAGGCCCCCACTCATGTCTCCCACCACCCCCACCCCCAGCAGCGCAGGGCAGCCTCCACCAGGCCCCCACTCATGTCTCCCACCACCCCCACCCCCAGCAGTGCAGGGCACCCTCCACCAGGCCCCCACCATGTCCCAACTCATGTCTCCCCACCACCCCCACCCCCCAGCAGTGCAGGGGCAGCCTCCACCAGGCCCCCACTCATGTCTCCCTCACCCCCACCCCCCAGCAGTGCAGGGGCAGCCTCCACCAGGCCCCCACTCATGTCTCCCACCACCCCACCCCCAGCAGTCAGGGGCACCCTCCACCAGGCCCCCACTCATGTCTCCCACCACCCCCACCCCCAGCAGTGCAGGGGCAGCCTCCACCAGGCCCCCACTCATGTCTCCCACCACCCCACCCCCAGCCACCAGGGCAGCCTCCACCAGGCCCCACTCATGTCTCCACCACCCCACCCCCAGCACCAGGGGCAGCCT
>PGSH02016336.1:0-90987 GCA_002915635.3 Ambystoma mexicanum | reverse complement strand
CTACAGTAATTCCCTGAACTTCTAGAGGGATCATCGCCTGGGGTGAGAGAGAACAAAATGTGTGCTAAATATTGATACTGGAACTGTAAACGCGTTGTATTATTCTAACAGAGTGTGATTTCAGCATGGGCAAGTGAATAAAGCCACAAATCATTTTAATGCATTACGTGTGCTGTTTTATTTTATTTATGAATCTCAATTACTTATAAATTGCTTGCAAAAGAAACACGTCAGCTCTGGAGTTTATGTATGTTCCCTGGTTTCTTTTGTTATCATGCAGAGGTGACGTAAGTGGTAATTGCATTTTACCACGGGCAGTATTTCACTGTATCACATGTGGTAAAATGCAAAGTAAAGATAGTCACTGTAAAGTGTGTTCTTCTAGGGCATAAAATCATCATTTAGAGTCTTTACTTACCGTTAGTGATGCCAGTATAAGAACAGCTATTAGTTAGTTCTCTGAAGTTAGGCTCACCACTATACCATGAAATAGCAAAAATGCCACCAACCAAAAATACCACCCAAAATACCTCTAACAACTTTGGTGCATTGGCTGGGAAATCGGTAAAATAATTACTGGGCGTGGCCTTAATGCACAACCATATTGTGCACTCATTAGAGCTGTGAGGTAGTGCAGTGCTGTGTGCACATTTGACTTTTGTTATAGCCTTATTGGCAATAGTACAACCATGTCTCAGATTCAGGCTGAGTTATCAGATTACCTTGAGAGCAAAAATCTATGCTTACGCAGCCTGGTCATCTGAAAATCTGATAACATGGAAAAATATGATAAGCACTGAAGTGGAAAAAGAGGCATCTGAATGTATTTTTGATGAAGGAAGTATTGTGCAAACGTGCCTCCTTAGACTGTTCCGAGCATCAGAGCGCAAGGAAGAGAAGGATTGCATAATTAGACTGTGTGCAAAACTTTGGTTTCTGCTACACAGATCCATAAAGCTGTAAAGGAAAGACTGTGAGTAATTAGCAAATTGAAAAATGATTTAGATGCAGAACGAAAAGGTCACTCCAAATGGAAGAATATGGGGAATTAGACATGCAATTGCAGGCCAAATGTACTGAGTTTAATGCCCGACTGTCTCAGAGAGACAACAATTTGCTGAAAGTGAGCAAGAATGAAATCATATAAAAACAGTATTGGATGGTGTAAGACAAAATCTCAGAAATTCAGAAACTTAGAAAAGAAAAATTGTGAAAGCGATAAGGAATTCTGTGCCATGGAGCAGGAAATATTTAAATTACTGGACGAGAATGAAGAAAAAGCAAAAACAGTTGACCACTGTCAGACACAGATTAAAGAATTACAAGAGATGATCAATAAAGTTAGGGATGAGAATTCTAATGTGTGCCATGAAGCACAGCAATGCATCAGATTCACTGTAGCGGAATTTGGTCACAGCCCTAGCCATGGAAATTTACCAGCAGCTGTCCACATGGCCTGCGTATGGGATCCAATGTTGGGGTTGAATCACCTGCAACTGCTCAAACACATTCTCACCCACAAGAGAACAGGAAAGAGGGACAAAATGGCACATACCAGAATGCATCATGTAGCCCTTTAAAAATTATGAAATCTATCAAGAGCTTGAAAAGACCGTAAAGAAGATTGTTGCATAGAAGATCATTTGGTGAGGGTCCATGATATATTCAGATTGCTAGGGAAAAATATGGACGGTATTTTCACTTCACTCTAGATGCAGCTCCGACTAGTGTTATCCGTGGTCTGAATGAACAGGAACATTTGTCATGGGCAGACTTTGAGAAAAAAATTAGACACCAATTCTCGCCTTATCAGGCTATACAGCAAGCCAAGAATACTGCTCATAGCATGGCTGCGCAACAAAATTAATCCCCTTGCCAGTTCTTGCAAAACTTTAAAAGGGGCATTCTCGTGTTTTGATGTGACCTTTAACCCTACCTCACTAGAATTTAAAACTGCGTATTTATATGGGCTCCAAAAACAAATTGGCTCCCAATTAATCTGTGAATGTGACGAGGAAAAACCATTCGAATTGATAACTGAACAGGCAACCAAACTGCATGAGGTAATATTTAATCAGAAAGAGGAGCGGCATAGAAATAAAGAGACAAAATCAAAGTAAGGAATCTACACTAGCGATTTTGGAGCTAAAGTCTATAAAGATGCCGCTGGAATCAGCCTAAACTCAGGCAAAGAATGACATGACACACAATAAAAGGGGCGCGGCACCACAGAGAACACCACCAAAGTCTCATATCTTCCAATCCATTGATCCCAGCAACAGCAATTGTTACATTAGTCCTTGTTACTGTGGTAAGTCTCCCAGAGTGGGGTTTCACCATGACATGCCAGGCCTAACTAACAATGAAAATCAGATGTACAATGGCCCGTACCAGACATTAGGAGCCCAGAGTAGATTTGAACCAAACACAATGGTGTATGGAATGGAAAGACCAAGGTATGTATATGGATTCATTGAAAATGAAAATCAACATATGGAACAATTCCACCAAATGAAAGACAAAATATGAATTATGTAACTCGCCAGTATAGTCAGTCCCCACCACGGGTTGACCATGGTCAGAGCATGGTCATCCCACGTTCTCCACCTCCTGTGTCACGAGAATTTCTGGGAAACAAAAATAGAAATCAGTCTCATGAAAGATACCAGAACAGACATAATTAGGGTGAATTTAACTATTATCGGCCCATACCACAAAGAGAGGAATTCAGAGACATGGACAGGTTTCAGTGCTTAGAGGCCCAAGTTAAATGTTGTCTGAGAAAATAGGAAAATTATGTGCAGTTCAAAAGCAACAACCAAGTGATGGTGCAGAAGGTTATAGCAGTAATCTTGCACATAGCGACAACAAGTGACTAGCTAATCATCTCTGCCCTGATGAAAACACAGATGCCCATGAATCGCCTTTGAATAGAAACACAGACTTGTTTGCCAATTTAAAACCAAGAAAACAAATGAATGAAAGTGAGACAGGGAATTATAACACACACAAAAAGGGAGTGTGGTTAACTTGGAGTTGAAACAGACCATTCAGGTGTGTGGAAATGATGAACAAAAAGAGAATAAATACATAAGAAAAACCCAAAGAACAGAGAGGTAGATTTAAAAAGAAAATGCTATGTGAAAATGAAACACAAAATGAAGAGTCAGGAGCAACAGATAGTATACCCTTACCTGATAATCAAAATACTATTGATACCCCCGCAGAAATAACAATTCCCCAAAAGGCAGGTGCAGGTCAGTGATATGAGGAGCATATTCCAAGAGACAGAAATGACAGACAGAATACAAAAGGCAGATAAGTGTCATACTCCAGAAACTGACATGCCGACACATGACACTTGTGAAAAGATACAGCGAATAGGTTCCAGAGTGGAGGAAAGTAGAGAGAACCAAGACAATGGGGAAAGAACAATGAGAAATTGGGGTGTGAACACTGGTGGTCCCAAATCAGAGGGGGCAGTCAATGGCTACACTTTAAATGGTTTGTGAGGCCAGAAAAATAGACAAAGAAATTCAAAATGAAATGGGCAAAAAGGAGGGTAAAATGGCATTTCATATGCACCTTTGCCTAGCAGAAAGCCAGGCTGATCTGAAAAAAGTAAGTCCTGAGATCCGTAACAATTCACACGTTCTATGTGTACTGGAAGAAGTTGAGGATAAATAATTTTCTCCCATCACTGTTGAAGAGAAATGTAACGTGTTTACTATGATTGATGCAGGTGCCCAAGCAACAATAATGTCAAAGGAACTGATGCACAGTATCAATGAGGGGAGATCCTCACAAAACTATGTAAAGATGAGGCAAAGTGAAGGCCCTGTGCACAACTTCAACAGGGAGGAAATACCGGTCAAAGGTGTCACTGAGGTTGACAAAGATAGGGAAGCATAGGATGAGACAGGAAGTGTTGGTCACACCCATCAATGAAATACCTTTCCTCATAGGGACAAACTGCCTGAGGAAACTGTCGCCCCTCATTGAAGCGGTAAATGGTGTTTAGCCAAGAAAAACACCGAAACCTAAGAAAATGACCCAAAGCAACAGTGTAAAAGAATGTGACACTGTTTCTAAATCAGAAAGTGCAGTGGAAGTATATCTTCGGAATGGCTGTGTGCCAAGCATCACTGTCATTCTCAGGTGTCAGGATGAAATGCAAATAGAAAAAGAGAAGCAATCTTTGGAGATGTATTTGGATCCTAAGAAAAACTGGCAAACAGAAATAGATAAAAACAAATTGTGTTTTTATTTAAATAATGAAAAATATGAACCAAATGTTACTCCAGAGTCAGATCAGGAAAAATGCATTTCAACCATTGTAGAGATACACATGGGAGAAGGAAAACCATGGACCCTATCCATGTGAATGGTCATTCTGAAATGATTGAAGGCCCTTTGGAGCTTCAGCAGGAAAGGACTTTCTTTAATGAAAAGGTACTCAGGCAAATACTTGACAGAGAGCAGATCCGACATTTTTAAATAATGAATCAACACATATTTGGCCTATATGACCCTGAATTGGGACAGAGAATTGTAGGAAGATGCATGCGAAAGGTTACAATTGGCTCTGAAAACATTCATCACAATGTGTGGATTGTGAGCGGAACACAAAACAGATTCTGTTTGGGAAATTACATCATGCACAGAATGTGTATAGTATTAGACTTTTTAAATCAAAAGGTCTGCTCCAGATTGGGTGGAGCTGCACCTGAATGTTTAAACAAGAGACAAGCTTACCATTGTGCCCAAATTATGGCATATACAATTGAGTTTCAAGTGAACAAGGATGTTACCATTCCCGCATTTACCAGACAATTTACAGTAGCATTGAAATATAGGAAGGGGCAACAGATAAAAGATTCTGATGCATTTGTGTGCCTTAATGAATCCATAAAACAGCAAGGATTAGAATGAGAATATACAGCATTGGTAGAGATTGGGTAAGGACCCATTCAAATCCTGGTGGACAATAAAGGGTGTCAAGACATTATTTTTTTTAGAAAATTCAGCATTAGGAATGGCAGTACAGTGATCTTACTACACTACTGATTTCAGTAACCCAGTGATCGGGAATATTCCAGAAAGCTATCTGACTGCACAGGGGGAATTACCAGAATCATTGGATTCTAAGCAAAAAGGGAATATTTAAAGTTCAGTCTGAGTACCCTTGTAAGCCAATTGAAATAGTGTGTAGTCATTAGGATGATTGTGTCCTATCTGAATTAGGTGAATCTAAAAGAGAAAAGCATCATATTGAAGTGGAGGTAAATACTCCAAAATATTTGAAGGTAGCCACCCTCCAAAGAGACACCGCCAATCGGTTACAGGAAAGCACACCAATCCTTTGGAGGATTTCCCAGAGTTTTCTAAAATGGTAGAGGAGCAGATTCAGGCTGCAGATGCTTGCGCAAATGAAGAAGAAAAAGACGAATTGAGGAAAATATATTTGTGGAGTTCAAACAAGTTTTGCCAAAGATGCCTATGACTGTGGGCTGATCGGTTTACATGTTGCCACACTACCAGAAGGAGATGGTAGGGAGCCGGTATTTGTGCGACATTATAGGTTGCCCCCGGCATGTCTGGAGTCACTTGCTGAAATAATTAAACATTTAGAATCTAGAGGCATCATTTGGCCTATTAATCGAACATCAAATACTCCCATATTAGGTGTGCTAAAACCCAATGACCAATGGCGTTTGTGTGCAGACTTAAGAGAATTGAACAAGAGGTACCTGTTTCACGACCCATGCAAATCACAATATGCATGGTCCTGGACCCCTTTTGGATATGTCAATAGTGGGATTGAGATTGGGATATTCCTGTGCAAGGCAGTGCCAGATGCGGCTGAAAGAGGAACAATCGTTTATGTGGATGATGTACTAATCAAAAATGAAAATTTGAAAAGATATTTCAATGAAATTAGACATGTACTCAGCCAACTACAGAAGCCTAGGGCAAAAGAATCTCTAAAGAAAGAACAGTGGTGTAGAAAAAGAGTAAACTTCCTAGGCTATGAAGTGACAGAACATGGGTTTAACCCACAAAAGGAAAAGGTCGAAGCAATTCAGAAACTAAAAGATCCCACTAATTTGAAAAGTTTAAAAAGTCTATTAGGAATGACAAGTTGCAACAGAAAATGTATTGAAAATGATGCAGAAATTACACAACCTTTAACAAAGTTACTGAAGCAGGGATGTACCCTGGAAATGGGAAACTGAACAAATTGAGGCAGTGGCCAAGTTAAAAAGATGTCTAATGAAAGCACCATGTTTGACATATCCAATCAAAAATGAGGTTTTCCTTGTAGAAATAGGATTCACAGATCAATGTATGTCAGCAGTGTTATGCCAAACACATGATGCCACATAACAAAACTACTGCATATGCCAGTAAGGCTTTGTCACAGGTAGAGACAAGATTTAGTGAATGTGAAAAAGCGCTTCTGACAACTATCTGGGAATTACATTTCCGTCCCATAATTCAAGGGGAGTGAGTGATTGTTGAAACAAATAACCAGCCTCTGCAATTTTTGGCTCAGTCAAGAATCACTTCATGGACATTAGCACTCCGGGGATTTCCAGTGGCGGTGAGATATGGACAGAACAAAAAGAGCCCAGTTGCTCAAGGGCTAGCAGTTTACATTACTGTGCAGCTGTTTGGGCACGTGAAGACACAGAATTAGAAACAAATGTAGGTGAATTTAAGCAATCCCCACACAAGGCTTTCAGTGATGAAACATGTAAGGATCTCCCATCCGTGTATGTAGATGATGTGCTTATCACGTGGAAGGTGATTCTGAGAAAGAAGTAGTGGCAGGAATAGGAAACTGGTGGATTTAATGCGATAGAATCCCGGGTGTAAGCATGAGGCTTGGCCCCAAAAGCAGTCAAGTTGCCGAATTGAGTGCCATTTATAAAGCAATATCTAAAGCAGTAGAAAATAAACTTAAAGAAATAGTTGTAGTCACTGATTCTGATAACGCCCAAAATAGTTTTGTGGAGTGTTTAAATTGAAGGGGATGCTTGCAAATGACAAGAAAACCACTTTTCCATGGCAAAATGATTCAAGCTATAGACAAACTTGTTTCAGAAAATAACCTGATCCATTGGAGGAAAGTACGTGTTAATTTGAAAACACCAGGGAAAGATAAGGAGGGGAATGATTAGGCAGATCAATTAGCCAAAATTGGGGCTGTTGTGGGTGAGTTATTTCCCATTGAACACCTGCTGGTGAGATCCAGGTGTCTGAGATAAAATTCTCCAAATCTCTGAAAACAATTGATCAGCCCGTGGCACAGTGGAGTTTTGATACGCCTGATCAAGACTTGTTTAAGGCACAAAAGGACAATCTTATCTTAGGCCCATTTTACAACCACTTGATAGATGCACAACAAAATCCTCTGACTGAAGAGGACTGCAAAGGGAAAAAGGATCTGAAGGTGTTGTTAAAAAACAAAAAGAAAATTAGTTTACAAGATGGGCTGATGGTTAGGAAATCTGTGACAGATCAAATCATTTCGGGGATTGATGGCATAACTGCAGGCCACAGAGATTTCCAGAAAACTTTAGAAATCTTAAACGATTATGCCTATTGGCCACACGTGTCACAGGATGTAGAACTCTACACCAGGGGATGCTTAGTGTATGCGCAATTTCAGCCTGCTTACCCGACTCACAGAGCACCATTAATGAAAATAGGTTTGCCACTCCAATGGTCCGATCTACAAGTCCATTTTGTAGGGCCTGTGCAAAGGTCAGCAAGGGGAAACAGGTATATGTAGACAGTCATTTGTTTAATGTCCAAATGGGTGGAATGTATTCCAGCCCCAGACTGCAGTGCCCAAGCCATAGCCACTTTGATAGTCAATCATATCTTTTCAAGATTTGCTTTACCTCAGGGAATAGAATCTTACCTTGGAAGTCATTTCACTAGTGCAGTAATGACAAAAATGTGGCAAATCTTGGGGTGTGAAAAGGAAGTTGCACACTTCATACCAGCCCTCCTCTTCATGGGGAGTGGATCTGTGTAATAGATCAATAGTTAACAAGCAGGATCTAGATGGGTTCTTCAACTTTCTTTGGTATTAATGGCTCTCAGGTTGACACCATCTAGATGGACAATTGTCAGTCCCCCACAAAATTTTGACAGATAGGAAAATGGTTTTGCCACAACACCTACTTTTCAGAACAAATGAACAGGTCCTTGTAAATGTATCCACAATCCATGAATACATGGAAGAACTGAGAAAGCAGTATGTTTTTGCATTGCGCAGCAAAATTTGGAAAATGTCGGTGAAAGTGCAATATCATACTATGATAGGAAAACATCTGTGAGAGAATATGAGGCAGGCTACCAAGTAAACAAGTTTAATTTTGGAAAGAGTAAACATAAAAACCCAAATGTCCATGCATCGTGGTGCAGCCCATTTGAGATTGTAGATAAGGGTCTCACCAGTAGCCTACAGAATCTCCAAAAAGGAGGGAGAGTTAACAGTGGAACAATGTGTCCATGTTAAACAGATTAAGCCCTTCCACCTGAAAAATAAAGTAAAAATCCTAAAACCGATTGGAGAAACTAGTGAGTGAGAAATGTAGTTATGTTCTGGATATAAAGAGCTTACATATCAAATAGACTTACCATAGCAAGTTAGTAGAAGTAAATATTTTGAAAGATATCGACTAGGAGTGTAAAGGGGTCAAAAGGAGAAATAAATCAGGTGAGTAATTGCGTATATCTTTATAATAATATGTGAAGAAAGGAGGGTTGAAACAGATGAGTACATGAATGGAAATATGAGCACAAGGTGTTCAGGAAGTAAATAATTTGATAACTAATAGAAAGGGGTATTGTAAATAAGTAAAACATTTCAAAGTATAAGAAAATAAATATAAAAGATGAGAAAGGTGGAATGTAGTAACACAGGTGATGTATGATTAGATTAGTTGGGATTTTGAATGAAAGCAAATTTAGTAGAAAATTGTTAATTAATTTGTATTATTTTTAATTAAATGTTGTGTTGAGATTGGTTGTGTTTGAAGTATATGCCTGGTAAAGTGCTGTTATATTTTTGTACTTAATCCATGTTCTTTTCAGATGGCCCTGAAGAGGTGTCCTCACTGTATGGTTTAGCATTTATATGCATAATTAATTTTTGATTTCAGATATTCAAGTCAAAAGGGAACAATGAATGAAATGATGTACTTGATTCTTAATTTGTCTTTTTATCTTTGGTCTAGAAATGAACTGATTCTCCTAGCAGCGCTCCAGGAGTTGTAGTTTGCCGGATCTCTGGAGGATTCCACTGGAGTGTAGGCCATTGGAAAAGGCCCTCTGAACCAAAAAAGGGGGTGAAGATGGTAACTCCAGAACGAAGCCCCGCTTGCACAGGATGGAGGCCTACTTTATTTTGAAAAGTGTTTTGTGGACAAGAGCCTGACTGGATATTCTAACTGAACTCTCTCTTTGGTTTGAAGACTTTTTAAACATCGTATTTTATTTTTATTATTTCTGCAAACATTAACTTTCTAGGACTGATGCAGCCGCCTGACACCGATGCAGCTGCATGGGATAAACATTTTTATTTTTGTCAATATTAATGTTTATATTGTGTATGTTGTAATGATTTATTTATACATAATATATAAAAAATATATATAAATTGAGAGATCACTAAAGAGAAAAGAACAGAGGAAGTGATCTAATGAAAAGGAGATAGCAATATAGAACAATAAAAAAACATTTAAATATAATTGTATTATTTAGAAATATGTCAATGATGGTACTATCATTGGATGCACATAAAGCCTTCGATATGCTTGACTGGGGCTATATCCGAAACTCACTTACACACTTTGGCTTCGGCCCAAACTTCATAAAATGGACACTAGCAAACTACCAACACCCATCCACCAGCCTCAGAATGAATGGAGCCAAGTCCGACCCGATCAAAATCTCAAGAGGCACTAGGCAGGGATGTCCCCTGTCCCCCCTGGTTTTCGCCCTCTCCATGGAGCCATTCGCGATCAGGGTTCGCCACAATGCAGGGATCCAGGGTCTGGCGGTCAAGTCCCAAACATATAAAGCCGCCCTGTACGCCGACGACGTCCTCCTCACCTTAACCAAGCCAGAGGACTCCATGAAAGCCCTGTGGAAAGAACTACTAGACTTCGGGGAAGCCTCGGGGTTTAAGGTCAACCTCACCAAGTCCACAGCTTTAAGCATCAACCTTCCCAGCCAGCTACTATCGGACCTGGAGAGAGAATATCAGATCCCCTGGGCCAGAAAGAACCTCCCGTATCTAGGGGTCCAGCTCCCCTCCGCTTTAAGCAGACTATACAAAGCCAACTTCCCGGCACTCCTGAAAGAGCTCAATTCCGATCTCTCACGCTGGCAAAAACAGGAGATCTCCTGGTTGGGAAGAACCACGGCCGTAAAGATGAACCTCATACCTAGACTCCTGTACCAGTGTGCGGCCATACCCACTCCAATCCCGAAGCAAGAGATCCAGAAGTTACAAAAGAACATCATGAGCTTTATCTGGGAAGGGAAACAGCCGCGCATCCCGCGAAAGATCATGATCCGGGGTCGGGAGACAGGGGGACTGGGAGCACCCGACGTTGCAAGATATGCTCTGGCCGCTCAGCTCTCACCGGCGTTCGCCTGGCTCCCCGCCGCCTCCAAGCCCTGCTGGCTGGAGCTGGAGGAGGCCTGGAGCCCAGTCCCTATATCCTCATTGCCACACCTGAAGGGACCCCAACGCAAACAAGGGAATGGGTCTTCTGTCGGCAACCGAAAACACAGTTAAAAGCTGGAGGAGAGCGGCGCGACTATGGAGTGTCCGCGGCACGACGGGCCCACTCACCCCGGTCTGGGGAAACCCAGAATTCACCCCAGGCTGCATCCCCAGTAACTTCAGGAGATGGAAAGCTGGAGGGCTGGAGAAGATACAAGATTTTTACGAGGAAAGGAAGCCCTCTAGACTTCGAGGCCTGTAAGGCAAAGTTCGACGTGCCGGAGAGCGAAAGATTCAGATACACCCAGCTCCGCCACTGGCTTTCGAACAGAGAGATGAAGCGTCTCGGAACTAGGGCCCTTACAGCCCTGGAACTCACCCTCACAGGCTCCCCTCCAAAGGGCAGAATCTCCACCCTCTACAAGCTCCCTGGACAGATCAGACCCATCCCGCAAAGAACCATACATGCTGAAATGGGAAAATGACATCGGGAGGCCAATCGAGCTGGAGGAGTGGAACCACATCTGGACAAGAGCAAACAGAAGCTCGAAGTGCGTGTCCAACAAGGAGGGAGCATTCAAGGTATGCTTCAGGTGGTATCGAACCCCAGAGACACTAAATAAATGCAACCCCTCGATCCCCCCGGCTTGCTGGAGAGGATGCCCAGACAAAGGCACACTCTTCCACCCTGTTTTGGTCATGTCCCAAATCTATCCAATTCTGGAAATCAGTGCTGGATCACATCAAGCAAATCACAGGTCTCTCCATCCCATGGGACCCGGGCATCGCTCTATTGGGATCAAGCGGGGAGGGCCAATTCCCCCTCTCCGGGCACAGAGCAGAGTTATGCTCCCACCTGTTGACGGCCGCGAAAATCTCCATAGCTAGGCTGTGGAAAAACCCAGAGGGCCCAGCAGTACAGATGTGGTGGGCAAAATGTTGGGACATAATTGCAGCTGAAAAGATAACTGCCCTCCGATTCGGAAACAGAGACAAATTCTCCCTAACATGGGCTCCCTTTTTGGACTACACCAAGAATTTCCCAGGGTTGGCACGTCAACCCCCCTCTTTGCGCTGGATGGACAATACCTAATAAATACAGAAGGGTCAATGCAGTAGCAGAGGTCCATACTGGCCCAAGACCCCGTTGGTGATTAAACCCAGGAATAATACATCAAGCCCCGGACAATCTGACATTCGCTGCCACCCACTCATGACCCAGCGCCTAATATACTTTCATGGATCCCCTCCCGCCCACTTGTAACCCATCACAGCCCACCAGGGCCAAATTAATCGTTTGCCCTTCCCCCGGACCTGTCCCCTGACCTGTTATTACTGTTGTTTTGTTTTGCTGTTTTACTACTTGTATCTTGAAGCTCAAAGTCGCTGCTCGCAGCGCTCTTTATGCACTCGCTAACACCTGATGCAATGTTTGTACTAAAACCAATAAATATATTTTGGGAAAAAAAAGAAATATGTCAACATTACCAATTGCATGTTGTTTTTATTTTATAGTTTCAATCATCTGTTTTATATATTTGATATCAAGGTACAAAGTATTTATTTTTGTGCCCAAAATCACATAGGTGTACTGAAGTCGGGATTGCTGCATGTTTGTTTTTTTCTGCAATGGTTTTGGTTATGTCCCAGCAAAAAAGGAGGGAATGTAAAGAGAGGAGAATCCAATTTTCAACAGTCACTCCTCATTTTAGCTAGGGCTCCACATTAATAAGGGTAAAAGATTGATCACAGTAGTGAGCAAGAGTGTGAGACTCATGTGTTAGGGTAAAAGATTGATCTCAGTAGTGAGCAAGAGTGTGATACTCATGTGTTAGACTCAGGCTGAATCTAGTAGAAGTCAGTATTCAGAATGTATAGAACACATGCCAGAAAAATCAAGATTATGACTTTGGCATTGCATAACATGACGTTATCACTTTGCACCTACACCACAGTTTTGGGCTGAGTTTCACTGAATAAAACATGACACTAAAGCATGTGAACAAGGCCATACATCTTTGTAATGCATTGCATATGCTGTTTTATTTATGAATCTGAATTACTCATAAATTACTTGCAAAAGAACCAAGTCAGCTCTGGTGTTTATTTATGTACCTGTTTTTTGTGTTATCATGCAGAGGTGAAGTAAGTGTTAATTGCATTTTACCGCAGGCAGTATTTCACTGTATCACATGTGGTATAATGCAAAGCAAAGATAGTCAATGTGAATTGTGTTCTTCTTAGAGGCTCTGAATGAATGTTCATATTTGGTTTACATGGTAAATGTATTCTCAGATACTGCCAAAAGGGCATAACATGGTATTGTAAATAAGAATACTGAATGAGCATAAAATCATCATTTAGAATGTACGAATTCCACTTTCCGCTTATCGTTAGTGACCCCAGTATAAGAACAGTTATTAGGTGGTATTCTGAAGTTAGGCTCACCACTATACCACAAAATACAAAAAATACCACCAACCAAAAATACCACCACATGAAGAAACAGCATAGTATGCAGGATTGAGGTTGCGAAAAGTGTGGCCTCTGAACAAACTGACTATGAAAATATGCACCCACTAACTTTGCAGGAGCACATTAACAATTGTGCATTGCATCTCTTACATGGGGGAGTTCTGCATGCAATTCAGTGAATCCTGATTGTATGTGCAAGTCTTGAATTATCAAAGATTGTTTTGAGACAATTAAGTCCTATGAGTGTGTTTTGCATTTGCTTCACCAGAGGCTTAGGAATATGTAGAGTGTGCTCTTAAGCTGTTCTTAGGAAGGGTATACAATGGTCCTAAGGACCCTCCAAGGAGTGCCCACTAGGGGCCAGCCCTAATTCACTTTTCAAGAAGTGACCGTACACATGCTAATGCTGACAACATGGCAGGAGCTGCACTGTCAGTATCAGAGAATGTTCCTCTGCTGGAGCACATTTGACAGAGCACGAGTAGCACTAACTGCTTTAACATGATTTTTCCATGCACTGCTTCAGCTCCCGGAAACGCTCCTTTTTATGTTTGGCTACAAGGGTGGCAATGAAAGAGATGCCTATAAGATGGAACATTTGTCACAGGAAGTGAAGGTAGAAGAGAGATGACAAATGAGGAGGGACACAAAGCCTGTGGATGTTGTTTGGTTATTTACCTGCCCATGGCCATGCTAGTCCCTACGGCCATTCCCACCCACTACCTGCTGCTTCTTGCCCAGAACACATCTCCCTGGAAGCTCTTAGTGACTAGATTGGCACTTTCAGAGCAGCCTTCTGAGACATAATTGCTTAAATGCAGATACACATGCTACACCAGCTCCTGACGTAACACTGTTTTAACCAAGTGTTTATTCAGCCACATGATTTATAAGCAATATGTGTGTCCTTGCATCTGTTCCTTATGCTGATCTCTGTTAAAAACAAGCATTGGGAAAGCCAACAGTGCTAGCTCTTGTATATGCACTAGATCAGCAATTGACGGGCACTGCCATAATATGCCCAAATAGTAGCACAGCTTTCCAGCACACCCACCTCACACCACACACCCTGTCGGCATGTTCACACCAGCCTTGCTGATATCCAACCAATCCAAGCTCACACTTGCTTACCTCATGCTCACTCCAACTTGACTACACCCACTTACCCCAACTCACATCAGCCTGAAACCACCCACCCACACATGTTCACCTAGGCATGAAACCCTAGTAATCCACCTAGCTCACCCATGCTGCCCCCCACCCACCTACCTAGCTCACCCCTGGCTGACACCATCCACCCACCACAGCTCACCCATTACTAACTTCACGCAGCCTATACTACCCCTACCTGAGCTCACCTCCTCCTGAAAACCCACTCTAGGTCACTCCTGTCTGAGCTCAAATCTACCTGATGTCTGCTTGTCTGACCCCAACAGCCCCCCTGCCCTGCATCCAGTCACTCAGAACAAGCTCAGGCCTTTTTGCTGAAACCCAGCTCACCATGGCAACACCATGCTTACTTTACAAATGCCAAACATGGCTGAAAGTTACTGTTTGCTGGCAAATAATATTAGCAATCGACATAGTAAAAATACTTATGTCCAGCATATTGAATGTCAGTCTTTTTAAAATGTCTATTTCTAACGTTATGTGTCTGCAAACACTAACTTGCTGACATGTTTGGATTACTTTGTCAAGTACTCTCGCCTATAATTGTGCAAGGCAATAAACAGCAGTAAAGACACAATTATTAGCTTTGCCAATACTTGTTTGTAGTGAGCCTCGTATGTCGATGAGGTCTCCTTGCATGCTGTTCCTAATTGAAGAAGTTAGTGCTCACACTTGAGATATTGTTTTGGCAGACTGGAAATATAACTGCGGCTTGGAAGTGCTAAACATGTTGTGATTTGAATGCCCATTAATACTTGAATATGGAAGGAGAATTTTAAACTACCTGCATGACTCACGACTGGCAGACAGAAGCAGATGTGTGTGCCATGTTTGAAGGGAAGCAAAGATGTGGGAGCCCCTCTACTGAGAATGAATGTCAAATAACCTTTATTCATTCATATAAAACTATTCTATGGAATTCCTTCCACTCAGGAGGGTGTACAACCACATTTAGCTCACTGCACCTTCACAGAGATGAAAAATTCTCCTTTGAATAAGTAATTTAGTGTAATCCAGACATGAACCCCTTGCTCACTGTGCTTTAGAGAGGCTCAGCTTTACTTCACAGAGGAGGGCCAACAAGGCTGAAACACTTGTCTGGGGTTGATGTTTATACTCTTCTTCAGATGAGACTTGCCTAGCATTTCGGTGCTGGACTGCCCAAGCGGGTGGGACCAGACTGATATGCAAATGGACATTTCTCCTCTGTGAAGGGTGCAGCGATCTAATGCTTGGTTGTAGACCTTCCGGAGTGGAAGAAATTCCATATAACGAGCTATTTGACCCATGTTCGTTCTCAGTAGAGGGGCTTCCACACTCCTTTGTAACTTTGTAAAACTTGGGGTTTCACCCTAGGTAACCCAGGGTAATCCAGACATGGACCCCTTGCTCACTATTATCTCAGAGAGGCTCAGCTTCACCTCACTGAAAAGGCCCAATAAAGCTGTAACATGTGTCTGGGGTTGCTGATGGTACTCTTGTTCAGAGGAGATTTGCTTAGCATTTCAGTGCGGACTGCCCTTGTGGGTGGGACAAAGACTGATTTGCAAATGGATATTTCTCCTCTGTGAAGGGTGCAGTGAGATAAAACGTGGCTGTAGACCCTCCTGTGTGGAAGAAATTCCACAGAACAGGTTATTTGACCCATGCTCGTTCTCAGTAGAGGGACTCAGCCACACTTGTTTAATGTTTATGAAGTGGCTCAGTTTGGATGACTGGACTGTTGTGTGAGGCACCTCCTATAACTGCAGAAGCTGAAGATAAACAGAGGTTTTTTAAAAATATAGAGTACATCGTAAAATGAAATTCTGTATTATTAGGATATATATAACAAAGAAAGCTATGAATTTCATGTTTGCATAAAATCTGATATGCTTTTGTACAAATAATAAGTACATTCATAGCGACACTGAATCCATATTAAAATTGAGCAATTATTCTGCAAATGGTTATGTGTCGATTTTAACTAAGGTTTGCATTGTGAAGAATTTCCGATCAATTTCCTGGACTGAATAGTTTCATTCAAATGTGTGCAAAGGAGCTCGACGCTTTAACATGGCCTTCTAATTGTATTTGTGTCATCAATCAAATGTAATTTAGAAGTGTAGTATTTCTTCGGCTTCTCCTTTTCTCGTTAAATCCTCAGGCAAATGATTTAATGTTCCCAATATAGACATTGAAATGTAGGAGAGTTTTCCCACTCACACAACGGAATGTGTGAGTAGCACGCGTTACCTCAAGTCCCTTCCGTATTCCGGCACATATATTGGTTCCTCCTGAGGCTGTTTTAGGTAGAAAAGCCACCAAATCCTTCCTCTGTTTGTCATTGAATAGTTGGCGTAGGTTGGCTCTAATGTATGCATTTGATTCATAGGTGACTATGCCAACAAATGAACCTGCTTCGATGATCTGTAGAAGGAACAGCTCTGCAGCTTGAAACTGTCTGTTGATGCGATCAAACTGCAAGAGAAAATAAAGAGTAAATATGTTAATGCAAAACGTGTGATATACAGGGCAGAATATTTAAATGTACTTCACCTACCAATTATCAAAATGGTTCACATAGAAAGATCTTAAGGGATAAGCTTGTTCTACTAATCACTGTCATGGTTCAGTCACATGAGCACTTGGTGGCGCCCTCTGTAGACTAGCAAGGATTAGCAAATCATTATCACAATTCACACTGAACTGTATTCATGCATATTTCTTACTTTATCTACGTTTTAGAAATTATTGTAACTCCACTTCTACTAAACAACACATCCCATAATGCACCTTTTCACGATTCATGAAACCTGGCTATTCCTATGCAGTAGTCTGAGAACTACGCCCCCAAAAGCCCCATAGGTCAATATTGCTTTCACTTTCCTAGGTCTAGAGAGTCCAGATGATGCTAACGAGCCTGCCTTATCACAAGGTGTCTTAGTATTTAAACAGCTTCCTGCAGGAGCACATTGTTCTTGCACTGAGTCTCCGTCCAGCCCCCCTTGCTTCGAACCATTGTTTTCTATTGTACCCAGTTGCTGCTGGTTCCAGAAATAGTCCAAATTTCCAGTACCCAGTGAGCACTTCCCTGCATATCTGCGTCTGCGCCTGCAGTCATTTGTTATTCGACTACAATTCCCCTGATCCTCTGCATGTAGCCCTGTGCTCTGTCTGCAGCCCCTTGCTCTTTGTCCACAGTTCCAGTATTCCATGGCTGCAGTCCCCTGCTTGTTACCTGTTGTTCTATTTTGTCTCCCTGCAATTCCTCTGCTCCTTTCCATGCACTCTTCTGTTCCGTCTGCAACCCTTTCCTCTCTGTCATCATTTCTCTTTTTCAGTGATCTTTGCCCAAAGCCTTGCCACCGGCATGTTTCCTCAATTCCAGTGCATAGTTTCAGTCTGTAGTTTCCCTGCTTCTAGTCTGTAGTTCAGTCCTTGATTCCAGTCCAGAAATAGTGCTAGCCATACTCTATTCAAAACATATTCTACCTGCAGGGACATTTCTGTGCTCAATGGTTTTAATGTACAAAAAATAAATGTATGTATTATGTATAATGTTTAAAAAACTAAATCGGACCAACCAGTCCACTCTCGGTGGACTATTTATCACAAAAATGAGTGATGGGGTTAATAAAAGTGACTCATAAAATCTCAAAACAGAGATATTACACTCATGACTAACAGTACGTCTAACAAAACAAGGAATTCACTTTTCTTATTACACAGACTTCGGTCTGGACTTGTCGCCTACAATTCTTTTGTACTGGCCAAGTACACTATTCACACCCTACTTCAGTGTTTTCTTCTGCCCAAAAGACATCGGCAAACACATAACAGTCTATATTAACTCTCAGATGTTATGTGTTTTGCTCAGACCTGCATATATTTCCTTTAATGCACAGTGCATTGTACAAACAAAACAGTGCCAACAGTTGTGTGTGTCAGCCTCTTATGGGGGGGGTTTCTATCATCACCACCCCTCAACCCCTCAATTTGACTAGGCCTTCATCGGGACGAACAGCAGTTGACTCCCCATGATGAAACTGCAATATATATGGCACAGTAGACCCTTCTCTTCTCAAATATATACCCTTGGGACTCTTAATAGCTCTCTCTGTTCAATGAAGCCAATGCTGTTTTGTATATTTTATTCATGGCACTCAGATTCCCTTGTCAAAGGATGAATCTTATCCAGATGGTGGCTTCCTGATTACGGAAATATCTAGGGCTTCTTCTTGAAGCTGAACTTCACACAGCCGTTAACCTGGTAATGCTGTTTCTGATTTAGAAGGCTCTGGGATTTTCTTTTTTTTTTTGCAAAACCTCAACGTATCTGTTTATTGACTTGCATCAATATTGTAAGTAAATTACTGATTCCCATCGTGCCAGCTCACTCGGGCCCGTCCACTGTAGTTGGTGCTGGAGCCCGAGTAAACAAAACATACAAAACAGCATTGGCTGCATTGAACAGGCAGAGCTATTAAGAGTCCTAAGGATAGATATTTGAAAAGAGAATGGGTCTACCCGTGCCATAGATATTGCAGTTTCATCATGGAGAGTCAACTAGTCAACTGCTGTTCATCCCGATGAAGGCCTTGTCAAATTGAGTAGTGGAGAAGATAGAACCCCCACCCAACATAGGAGGCCGAAACACACGTCTGTTGGCACTGTTTTGTTTGTACAATACAGAGTGCATTAAAGGAAATATATGCAGGTCTGAGACGGAACACATGACATCTGAGAGTTAATATAGACTGTTATCGGGTTGCCGATGTCTTTTAGCCAGAAGAAAACACTGAAGTAGAGTGTGAATAGTGTACATGGCCAGAGGAATCACATTTAGGCGACAAGTCCAGGCCGACGTCTGTGTAACAAGAAAAGTGAATTCATTGTTAGAAATACTCTTAGTCATGAGTGTAATATCTCTGTTTTGAGCTTTTATGAGTCACTTTTACTAACGCCATCACTCATTTTTGTGATAAATAGTCCACTGAGAGTGGACTGGAGAATGTTATTTGGTGCTATTGAGTTTTTTAAACATTTTACATAATAAAAACATTAAACCATTGAGCACAGAAATGTTCCTGTAGGTAGAATATGTTTTGAATGGAGTATGACTGAGCTAGAGAGATGGTGACAGGTGTTTGGTAGGATTCAAGATAAACACATGTTTCTCCCACAGGTGTCCTTTCCTTAAATCTTTTACCTAGGGTAGAAAAAAGGGGACTGCGCCTGTCTCATGAGTCCTGACACCCAAATGTACCAGCCAACTCTTTGTGTGGCAAGTAATATTATGCACAGTTATGATACCATAAGAAACATGTTCATGCTGGCTCTGTCAGTATCCCCATGAATGAGCATTCTCTTGTTGGCTTTGCCCTTAATGCTGGTTAAACTCTCCTGCCGCAAGAAGAAAACATGCTACTGCTTCTGCACAAATTGCACTACCATGTAAGAATACTCATGTTGACTTGCCCTCAATGCCAGTAAAACACGCACTGTTACAGTAAGGAACCATTTCCTTGTTTGGCTGCACACGTGTCTCCACCCAATATGTAAGAACACTCATGTTGATTTTGTCTTTAACACTAGAAAAACATGCAATGCCATAATAAGAAGATTTAGCAAGGGGGGTCCTGGGTGTCCCTCTGCCAGACATTAGTCCTGGTTACGAGAGAATTACCCAGAGTCTTTAGCTCACTATCTTTCACAGAGAAGAAATATCCCAAACATATCAGTCTCTGTCCTGCCCTGGGGCAATCCAGCACCGAAATGCTAGGCAATTCTCCCCTGAACAAGAGTACCAACAGCATCCCCAGACACATGTTTCGGTCTGGTTGGACCTCATCAGTAGGGAGGAGCTGTACCTCTCTAAGAAAAGAGACCGAAACACGTGTCTGGGGTTTCTGTTGGTACTCTTGTTCAGAGGAGAATTGCCTAGCATTTCGGTGCTGGACTGCCCCAGGGCAGGACAAAGACTTATATGTTTGGGATATTTCTTCTCTGTGAAAGATAGTGAGCTAAAGGCTCTGGGTAAGTCTCTCGTAACCAGGACTAATGTCTGGCAGAGGGACTCCCAGGACCCCCTTGTTAATTTGCATATTTAAGTAACTTTGGGTCTGACCCTAAGTTACTAGGGGAATCCAGACGTGGACCCCTTGCTCACTATTCTTAGAGAGGCACAGATCCACCCTACTGATGAGGTCCAACCAGACCGAAACACGTGTCTGGGGTTTCTGTTGGTACTCTTGTTCAGAGGAGAATTGCCTAGCATTTCGGTGCTGGACTGCCCCAGGGCAGGACAAAGACTTATATGTTTGGGATATTTCTTCTCTGTGAAAGATAGTGAGCTAAAGGCTCTGGGTAAGTCTCTCGTAACCAAGCCAAATCTCTCTCTGGCAGAGGGACTCCCAGGACCCCCTTGTTAATTTGCATATTTAAGTAACTTTTGGTCCCACCCTAAGTTACTAGGGGAATCCAGACGTGGACCCCTTGCTCACTATTCTTAGAGAGGCACAGATCCACCCTACTGATGAGGTCCAACCAGACCGAAACACGTGTCTGGGTTTCTGTTGGTACTCTTGTTCAGAGGAGAATTGCCTAGCATTTCGGTGCTGGACTGCCCCAGGGCAGGACAATGACTGATATGTTTGGGATATTTCTTCTCTGTGAAAGATAGTGAGCTAAAGGTTCTGGGTAAGTCTCTCGTAACCAGGACTAATGTTTGGCAGAGGGACTCCCAGGACCCCCTTGTTAATTTGCATGCCATAATAAGAAAACATTTACTTGCTGACTGCACAAGTGCCCCCAACCTCCCATTGTAAGAATACACACCATGTTGGCCTTGCTGCTTATGTGAGTAATAAATGTCATGCCAAAGAATGAAAGTGTCCAGTCTGTCTTTCCCATTGTGTTATAAACCCTCACCCCTCCTCCATGTATTAACATTCATCAAGTTGGCTTTGCCCAAAAATACCAGTAAAACATTTAAGAAAACATCCATGATACAATGCGGCTTGTCTAGGTCCCAGCCTTGCATGCAGTCATTCATACCCATTCACCCACCAGCCACTCATCCATTGGCGGCTGGTTCAGGATGAGTGAGGAAGGGTCCATTCCTCCTCAAAAATATTTTTGAATACTATGTTAAAATGGTATCATCACAAGCTGGGCGGTAACCCTTAAAAGCAGCTGCAATGGAATTAGCGCCCTCAATACCTCTCTGCTGGGTCACGAGCTGCCGCAAATATCTCAGACTACGTAATCAGCCGGCGATATTACAGCTGGCGCTAATACACCCAGAACTATCACTGCTGGCGCTATTACCGCCAGTAACACAAAGCACAATTACAGCCGCATCACAAGTCCATGTACGGCGTTAATAGCGCTGAAAACCGGTGCTAATACCACCGAGATTTGCCTGCAGCTGGAGGTAAATGAACACAGGTGTCAGAAATGAGGCCCCAGGTGATCCAAATCCACTCAAGAGGGCAACATAAGGCACACCCCTTCCCCAAACACTGTTGCCGAACCATGCTGCCAATAGCCATTGTGAGCTGGGACATGCAGCTGCTCATGTTGTACCTGGATGTCAGAGATGCAGGAGAACTAGACCAGGGCACAGGAAGTATGAGGGAGGGAGGAGGAGATCCCAACAAGGCATGCACCCATCCCCAGGGTCAGGCCCTCACCCTGCACCCTCACTGACACCCAGCTGATGACCCTGTACCACCTCAACAGGGAGACCATAACTGAGCTGCTGAGTACAATACAGGCGGACATAGGGAGCAGGATAAACATCGCACAGCTGTGCGCCCACTGCTCAAGCTAGTGTCAGTATTGAAATTCCTTGGTACTGGCACCTTCCAGCACTCAGTGGCCATGATGCATGGCATAGCACAGCCCACATTCTGTGCAGTACTGGTCCAGGTGCTGGATACCCTCCTGCGCATGTGCATCACCACATCACTCTTCCCACCACCCCAGCCCAGGTAAAGGCCATAAAGGCAAAGTTCTATTCCATAGCCCAATTGCCAAAGGTAATTGCAGCACAGGATTGCACCCATGTTGCGTTGGTAGCCTCCCATGCCCACAAAGCAGTGTACAGAAATCGCAAGCACAACCACTGCCTCAATGTGCAGGTGACCTGCGACCCCAACCTCATTATCATGCACTGCTGTGCCCGCTGCCCAGGTTCTACCCACAACTCCATGGTCCTATGGAACAGCACACTGCCAGAATACATGGAGAGGCCCAGTGGAAAACCAGACGTGGATAGTGGGTAAGTAAATCTGCCTGCATGCATGTACTGTGAAGCACCTGACCAAATTGGGGGTGTGGGGGTGATTAATGCCACAAAGCATGGCCTGACAAGTAAATGCAAATGTAGAACCTGGGCTGCCCCTGCACCAATGTCAGAGTACAGCCCACGGAGCATGCACATGTCAGACACCGCTGTGCAGACATTCTGACAAACACATACAGCAGCAATCCAAACCACACACATGACTACAGATACCACAATGCATCATGCCTGATGCAAAGCAATACCAAACAAATGGCAGCATTGCATCACACAACTACAGTCCTGCCAGTGACACAGCCATGTATCCATGTAGACCCAACCCGCAATTAACCCCACTGCCCACAGAAGAGTAGGGTAGACCGAAGGAAAACCCAGCATGCCACAAGCAAAAGAGCAATACACAGCCACAAGACCGCCTACAGGAACTCATGTCACTAACAGACACATTACCAAACATATCCTGCAATGTAATAGGGTGCCTGTGAAGGCAAAAGAATGCATCATACCAGTGACGCAGCATGCACAGAAATGTGATGAAGTCCCATATGCATGCACATGATGTCCATTGCACTGATACAATATGTAAGTCCACCAACACACATTTCACAGTGACTGTGCCTCTCCCCATGCAGGTGACTCTGGATATTCGCAGCTGGCCTGGCTGATGACCCCTGTGCGTGATCCATGAACACTGCACAACATAGCATACAACCACGCACACAGCAGGACCCGTGTGTGCATTGAACGCTTCTTTGGACTCCTGAAGGCATGTTTTCACTGCGTAGATTGTTCAGGCGGAGCCCTTATGTATGCTCCAGAAAAAGTAGGGAAGATAGTGCTTGTGTGTGCTATGCTACACAACATCTGTATAAGGCGGAATGTACCCCTAGCCCCTGACGTGGACATGCCACCCCCAGATGAAGATGACGCAGTGCCTGAGGCAGGTGCCACAGCAGGCAACGTCAGAGATGACGTGAGGGATGGGAGACTGGCTCGCCAGGCACTGATTGACAATTTCTTTTAATTATTTCCCTGGCACAAGCCATGCACCACTGTGTGACTGTCACTTCTGTAAATAAACTCCACAATGACACAATCAGGAATGTCCTCGCTTTGATGAAGTCTAACAGTTTTAATGATATGATGTGTTCCAACTATCCCCCCTCTCTCCACCCACCGCCAACTCCCCAGCACACTATACCCCCTCCCTCCATCCACCACCAACTCCCCTAGCACACTATTCCCCCGTCCTCCACCCACCACCAACTCCCCAGCACACTATTCCCTATCCCTCCACCCTTCAACAACCCCCCAGCACACTACTCCCCTCCCTCAACCCACCACCAACTCCCCAGCATACTAACCCCCTTCCCTCCACTCACCACCAACTCCCAAGCATGGCTACTTATGGCAATAACTGTTCAAATGTTGTTCATGACCGTGTCATCTTGCCCCACATGACAGCCTCCAGTGTTCTTGTTCGCAAATGGCGTTAGGGCCAGCGCATTGGCATGCTCTGCTGTGACTCCTCTGTGGAAGTTGTAGAAATTGAGGTGATCGAGCCTAGCCCCCGGTACTGTTGCTGTGTCAATTCATTGTTCTGGCGTATGGCCTCAGCGATTGCAGACACCTTCGGACAGCTCTCTGACCATCTGCCCATATACTGTCAGGGCGGTCGTACAGGAAGCTGCCTCTAACCGGTTTCCCGACATTTGCCACACAATCCTGTGGGTGGCCCCTTGTAGGTAGACACGGATTGCCTGCAGGTGGTCAGAGTGTGTGCACCCTACTGCCTTCATCACCCTCTTTCTGAGCTCCATCCCTTCAAGCCTTTGCAGCACAGTGCTCCTTGGTGGTGTGTAGCGTATGGGCAAGGGGCTGTGCACTGGCCCTGGGCTGAAATGAGGCAAGTCATAAGTGTCGATGTCTGGCTCATTTATCTATGCACGCTGTCTATGGTAAGGGCTGCCTTGGGTCTGTGGATGCTGCCAGCGTAGAGTGCTATCTGGGGACTATTGTCGCTGTAGGCATAGAGGGCTTTCTGGGAGCTGTTGTCGCTGCCAGAGTGGAGGGCTATGTGGGGAGTGTGGCCCTTTGGCAGGCAGTGACACCGGGCTGGTGTCCCCCTGAGACTCCTTGGACGCCCCTGCCCGCAGGTTTGACTCTGGTGTCTGTGCCTCCAGCTGCGGGTGTGAGTGCAGTGGGTCTTGCACTGCTCCTGGTGGCCTGTGGTGTGGCCGTTGACTTGTCCATGATGTGTTGCAGTGTAACACAGCGGAACATCTGCCTTAGTGTGGGCTGAGTGGCCACTTGCAAGGTGGTAGTGGTGGCAGACCTTGAGGCCTGGATGTGCAACTCCTAGATGTGCCTGCAACCTCCTCCTACTCTGATGCCTCTGGTGATGCATGTATGTCTGTAGGGTACATGTGAAATGTTGTCAGGTATGGTTTCCCCCACATGTGTTGGCATGCTAGACACATTTGCTACAGTACAGAGTAGGTCCCTACAAATATGGGCAAATGGCATGGCTTTTCAGGGGGTATTGCATGTGGGCACAGCATCATGGGGTTGCTTGTGACGATGAGTGTGTGACACATGCGCAGTTGATCTTTGGCCTGTGTGTGGGGAGGGCAGGGTGTCCATGCTGGGGCAGCTGATGGCTGGGATGCATGCTTGTGGTCCTTCATGCCCCCACATGCCCTGCCCAGGTGTCACTCACATGGTGGGGGTGAACTTGGTGGCCTAGTCCCATTGCTGCTGTGGAGGGTGCCTGATGTGCCACACCATCACTCTGCATAGTTGGCATGCCCAGCTTCTGGGTCTATGGACATCTGTCCCTGTCCACTGGGGCATCTTATGCTAAACCGTCATTTGTGAATGCACTTGTGGGGGGATTGACTCACCTCCTGCTTCCTGGCTATTGGCACCCACCTCTGTGCCTCCGACTCTCTCGATTCCCTCCATGTCCGGCACTGTACTATACTTTTCCTCCCAAGTGGTGAAGACCAGTGGCTCTACAGTTCCTCCCCCTGAGGCAAGCGAGTCCCGGCGGTGTTGCGACAGCAGCCCACGCACCCTGACCCTGAGGTGATTTCAACGTTTGTGACAGTCCTCCCCATAACGGGGGATGCTGACAACAGCTGTGACTTTCTGGCTGATGCCATCCAGATGGCTGTCCTGCGCTATCCTGAGGTTTTCCTTTGGCAAAGGCCACATAGCTCAACAGTGTGAGCAAGAACCTCACCGGTCAGGATCACAAACTCTTGCTCACTGAACGTAGGTTTCCGTAGGCAATCTTCACCCACCATGCCTTTGACCCTCTCCTGGGACATTTCTGCTTCTTTCCGGGTCCAGATGACTGCAGGAAGTGGAGATATTTAATGGATTGTGTTTTTCAAAATAGCCGCTGCAATGCTTCCCATTCTGGCAGTGATGCAATTTCCGCCAGCCCTACCACAAACCCTCTGAATAGAGGTCATTGCAGCAAATAGAAAAAAGTAAGCTGACTCTTCAGACATTCCAGACATTACGTTTATATATTAAACGATATAGAAGAAAAAACAACTGGACTCTCTGTGATAATAACCATGCCTGCAAACAAATGAAGACTCTGTTCTTATGGTGGAGAGAAGGTGTTGAGGAATGCAGTGCCCTGTCTTGACTCAGCAGCCATACAGCAAACACTTGTTCACTCACAGACAGACACTCAGTCACCATACAGCATTTATTTATTTCATTTGTATAGCCTGCATGCAACCTGGAGGCATTGAGGCGCTGTTACAGGTAAATATTAACATTGTGGTTTCTTCAACAATACAAGTGGCACAGGTAAAAAACGTTTTCACATGAGGAGAATGGGGTGGTAGGATGCTATAGATGTACACAGTGGGGTGAACTGGATCTGGTGCCACGTACAGTGGTTTCCACAACAATACAAGTGACACAGGTAGAACAAGCGTTCTCACATTGAGTAGAGTACAGTAGGGTAGCAGGATGCTGTAGATGTGTGAAGTGAGTGTGAGCTGGATCTTGTGCCATTGTGTTATGAGTTAGGAGAAGAGCTGAGTTTTGAGTGCTTTGCGGAACACCCAATAGGATTTTTCAGCCCTAAGAGGGGGACGGAGGAGTTCCAATGTTTAGCAGCTAGGTTGGGGAAACTGGAGCCTCCGGCTTTAGATCTCTTTGCTCTGGGTAAGTGTAGGCGGTCAGTGTAGGGCATCCTTGTGGTGTTGAGGAGTGTGCTTTGGCAAATCTTTGAGAGAGGAAAGGGGGATGCATTAGAGAGACATTTGTGGGTGATGGATAGGGTTTTGAACGTGATGCGCTCCTGGATGGGAAGCCAGTGCCCTTCTTTTCTTGATCGGGAAATACGTTCTCTTTTGGGGATGTTGAGGGCTGCTCTGAGAGTGTTACTTTGGATGACTTCGAGTTTGTGGATATTACCAGAGGATGTGCCTGCGAATACTGCCTTGCAATAATCAAGCCTGGATCCTATGATTGCACAGGCAACAGTTAGGCAGCTATTTCTGGAGAGGAAGGGTCTAACCACATTCAGAACCTTGGTGGTGTAGGCTGCTGAGGAGGCAGTGTATTGGTCATTCAGATTTTTTTAGGGCACTTGGTGAGCCGACAATTAGGATTTTGGTTTATCGCTGTTTAGGCAAAGGTGGTTGACTAACATCCAGGCCTGTATTGTAGAGTAGATGTTGTTGAGGGTGTCTGAGACATCTGTGTAGTTGAGTGAGATCATGATTTGAGTATCATCAGCATAGTTGGTATAGGCTATGCTGAGTGAATACCAAGTGTTGAAGAGTGGCCTGGTGAATATATTGTAAAGGGTCAAGGAGATGCAGGACCCTTGTGGTACCCTGCATGGGATGGGAGATGGTGAGGAATTGGCATCTCTGAGAACACCCTCATGATTCTTCTTTCTAGGAAAGATGCGATCCAGGCAGTGGCTGATTGGGAGAATTGGCCGAGGTGGTGGCAGAGGATTTGGTGGTCGACTGGGTGAAAGCAGCCAATAGATCTAGACACAGGAGAAGAGCGGATTTCCCTTCATCCCTGATTTCGTCAAGCTGATTTTTAAGGTCGAGGAGGGCAGATTCAGTGCTGTGCCCTGGGCGGAAGATGGATTGGTTAGTCTCAAGGAACTGCTGAATTTGCAGGTAGGCTGCCCAATCTAATGTTTGTTTTTAATAAGAAGGGCACAGTTGTGATTGGCCTTTAGTTGGAGAGAAAAGCTGGATCTAACAATATTATTTTAGGAGTGGGAGGACCCATGCTTCTTTGAGAATCACTGGAACAGAGCTGTTGGCGAAGGAGGCGTTTATGAAGGTAGTGATGATGGGGGCTAGTATATCGGCACAAACTTTGATGAGCGATACTGGACATATATCTCCTTTGCATCTAGAAGGTTTTAGATTTCTAATCAGATTCAGGACTCTGAAGGAAAACTGGGAAATGGAGGAGTTGATTGAGGGGGGTGCTGTACAGGTGTCTGTGGCCTTGGTGTCATTGTGGATGTTGGCTTGGTGAAGATGAATTTTAGTGTTCAGGGTGTCAATTTTATCTAATAAAGCTGTTTGGATGATTGAGCACGAGGATTCATCTTTTATGATGGTGGACGGGGGATGGATGGTTGTTCTAGTTCTCTATAGATGGTAAAGATCTCTTTATTGTCTGATTTGGCATTGCTGATTCTTGCATTGAAGGAGTTTGATTTGGCCGTGATAATTGCAGATTTATAGAGTTTGGATAATTTGGTGAAGTTGTCTTTCAGGGTGTCAGTAAGGTTGTTCAACCAGGACAGCTGAGCTTGTCGTTTCTTGCTACGTAGTACTAGAAGGTCAGGGGTGAACCATGAATTGGAATGTCTCATGGCTTTAGACTTGCGAGGCACTAAGGGTGCAATGGTATTTACTACATTTGAGAGGGTAAAGGTGTAAATGTCCACCAGAGCATTAGGGTTGGCGGTGAAAGGGGGCTTGAGGCAGGGGGTGTCCAATAGAGACATGATGTTGTCTTTGGCAAGCTTTTGCGAGCTGCGTGTGAGTGCGGGAGGTAAGGGAATGGGAACAGTTTTGTTTGAGTTTGGCTGTGGGATGGAAAAGTTGATGATGTGGTCTGACTAGGGCCAGGGGATGTTGGCGCTAGTGATCGGCTATCCAGTCGAGTGTGCTTCCTTTTACATGAATGGGGTGGGTGATGCGATGACTGAAGCCTAGGGTTTTGAGGGCATTGGCTAGGGAGGTGGCCTGTGGGTCATTGGAGTCAAGAAGGCTCAGGTCTAGGCCCCCTAATAGGAGAATTTTGGAGGAGGATTTAATGTTGTTTTGCAGGATGTGGAGGAAGTTTTCTTCAAAATCCTAAGATGGGCCAGAAGGGCGCTATATGAGGTGGATGGTGATGGAGCAAGTGGGTCAAGGGTGAGAGGTGAGAGTTTAGATAGGGCAGGGCCAGATGCCTAATGAAGCCAGGTTTCACACAAGGCAAGGGCGTCGAGGAGGTGGTAGTTGATGAGATCCTTTATCGTTAGAGCATGGGCGGGTTACGAGCGGGCGTTAATGAGTGCGCATGTCAGGGAGTCAGGGGTGGCTGTGGTTGCTGGGTCTGTAAGTGTGGCCTTCATGGGGGGCCTACAGGAGGTGGAGGTGGGCAACTGGGCTTTCAGTGAAGGTTTGGGGTTGCGGCTGGGTGGTGTTTTTGCAGTCTTTTCCTGTAGGGGGACATGTGATGTTAGGAGATGGAAGGGTTGGTAGAGTCCTGGGTGAGCATTGTGACTGTTTGTAATTTTTTATTTGTCTGTTTGTTTATTTATTTATTTGATAATGCGCACCAAACCCTTGGGTAGCCAGGCGCAACGGTACAAGAAGTCTTAAAGCTTAGTTACAATGCATAACACAGGTAAGTACAATAGGTACATAAATACATATAATACATATAATACAGAACGTAGCCTTAGAAAGTCAAGGAAACATTGACATATATATTTATATTTACATACTCACCTAAAGTACAGTATGTCACATCGGGGTGCAAAGGTCAGATGAAAGCCGGGAGTGGTGGGAATACGGTAAATCTGGTTAAGTGTAGTTAGTGCGCAACCATTTGAGTACCTTATGTCTAAATTTAGGGTAAGGGTGTTCTAGTCTGAGGTCAAGTGGTAGCTTATTCCAGAATTGCGCAGCTTTAACAGGGAAGCTAGTTCCTCCCGCTGTCGATCGTTTGAAACTGGGAATCTCCAGCATAAATGTGTTAGCAGATCTCGTAGGGCGGATAGCTGTTCTCCTAGTGATTTTCTCCGATAGGTAAGGAGGTGCTAGGTTGTTCAGGCATTTGGAAGTGAGTGAAGCTGTTTTAAGGAAGATTGTATCCATTATTATCAGCCAGTTAACCTCTTTTCTGTATTTGGTAATGCGCTCTCTATAGGGGATATTCAGCGCTGCTCTCAGGGCGTTATTCTGCAGTCTTTGAATTTTATCTGTGATACATGTGTTAGCTCCTGAATACAGGGCATTACAATAATCTAATCTTGACATGATAAGAGCATTGGCTAGGGTGATACAGCTAGCACTAGAAAGGTATTGTCTAGAGGCTCAGATTAGTTTGCAGGTGTAGGCTGTAGTAGAGGCAAGGGAGTTGACTTGCTTTTTGAGTGTGAGAGAGGAGTCCAAATAGAATCCTAAAGTTTTAACCACAGGCATCACCTGTTAGGAAAGATTTCATATTGTATGTAATTTTCCCTCCATGTGGCAACCCCCAAACTTTTTGCTGTTGTTTTACACCCTGATCTAGACTTTGCCAGAGAAGCACAGCCTTCCGCCGCACTCCTCTGGGCTTTCGCTCAATTCTTATGGGAAAACTGACATGCCCTTAAGACAGTCAGTACTGGGAGACTTTGTTTCCCTTAGTCCTTTCCTCATGTTGCAGCTTTTGTGCAACATGAAACAAGAGTGCACCATAACTTACATTACTGCACTCTTGGGTCTCTAGTCATTCCAAAGGCCCTAGAAACTCTCGCTGGACTTATTATGAACTGTGCAAGTGTGTCACGGACGGGACTGGTGGCAGTGATTGCTTCTTTTGTGTTTTGAACCCTTTTTCGCCATGTTATCTGCGCTTACCGCGTTTGGCACGAATAGATGGCCTGGCTCCCAAAATGGCCATGCCACAAGGTTCTTTGTCCTGTCCTCTGACTGTCTTGCCGCTTTAGCTTCCCCCAGGTCGGGCCAACCCAGGGCAGTCCTTATTTGGTCATGCACTTTCGCGCGAAACACAACGCCTTTGCGGGCTTCTGCATGCCTGGTGTGTGCCTCCAGGATGTGGGCTGGGATGTCTGGCCCCAATACACATCCTGGGTGCCAGGGAGTCTGGAATGCCTGAACGCTTGGGACCACCGTGGTCTGTGATAGGTCCACGTATGGTGTGAGTGTTTGTGAGCAGATCTCCCATTGGGTCCTCTCTGTTTTGGCGCAAGGGAACTTTGGATAAGAGGAGGCTGAAAACACCACTACCATGTCGATCTCCTGAGTTCACACCGAACAAGGGATAAGGAGCCAAGTATCCTGCAACAAGAAGCTGAGTCGAGGAACCGCTGGTGACCCGCTGAAGGTTTGGCACCCTGAACTGCTGTCGTCCTGCGAGACCCCTCTGCATCTGATCGTCCTAGAAGGTCTGCGAAGGCGCTTCGACCCATTGGAATAGTGGGATCAACTATTCCCGGCACCTTCATCAAACCCTGCAAGTAAGCCTCTTCGGAAGTGTCCCTGGGCCAACCAGTGGGCTGAACAGCTTACGCAGGACGCTTTGCTCTGTCACCACTGCCATTTTGGGGAAGCCCTCGAAACTTGGTCTACCGCTTGCTCTGCATCCACGGCACCCTCACACCGAATTTCGTACACTTGGCATTCCCAGGTCTGAAGTGAGACGAGTGCGCCCGGACCACAGTACATGCGGTTGCCGTGTTGCCCTGCTCTGGTAACAACCTGTGCACATCCGCTGCATTTGGGACACCCTCGACCCTGCATCTTGCTACGCGGAATCTACACGGTGTTCAGACGTCCTGATCATCGCAGCTGATCCTGCTAGCAACGTGAACTGAACTGGAGAAGTCTGGGTCTGCCTGCGTCGGGGACAAGTGAGTAGTCCATACCCCAACCAGTGGCCCCTCGCACAGGAGCCCGTTTCTTTTCTACCGCTGTTGCGAAATAGCAACTCTATCCCGCACTCTCACCCTGCCTCTGCCCACAAGTGGAGGCCTTGCTTGAGTAGTGGGGACTTGTTCTGCATCGCTTCATTCACCTTCCTGAACTGCCTGATATCCTTGAAGAGGCCCTCCTTTGTCCATTGGCACCAGCGCGTGCAGGTACTTTTGAGCACAAGGCTCCTCTCTTTGTAGGGCTCGGACTATCTCCTAGTTAGGTGCATTTCGGATGTCGAACTGGGTCTAACGATTACTTGCACTGCCTGTTTTCCTCCCCATCTAGGTGGTCTACATATTACGTGCTCCTAACTCCTTAGACCCCATGGTCTTGTATATATATTGGATTTATTGTGATGTGTTGGTTTACTTTAGTATTATCGTGATTCTTTGCTATGGTCGATGTTAAAAAGGCCTTGTAATAAATGTGTCTATATTTTTAATATACACCTGTCTGGAGTAATTTGTAAGTGTCCTTGCTTTGTGTGCTCATTGCGGGCTTTCAGTCACCCTCACCCCTCTTGAGACACAGGGCCTCATTACACGGAAGGCGGTAAGGGTTAACGGTCACCAGAAATGGTCACGGTGACCGTTAACCCTTACCGCCTTACTACGAGTTCCCTTAGCGGGTTGGTACGTTAACGCCTGCTTCTAGCAGGCGTTAAAAACCAACCCGCTAAGGGACCTTGGTGCTAATTACGGCACCGCAAATTTGCGGTACCGTAATTAGCACCTTCCCCATTCCCATTATGCCCTATGGGGCAAAAATGGGAATGGGGAAGGGCAATGGTGGAAGGGGGAATTACTGCTCCGCCAACCTTGGAATAGGGCGGTAATTCCCCTTTCCACCAAGGCGGTGTCGGTATTTTACCGGCATGGACTAAGGTGCTATTAGCACCTTGGTCCACCGCCTACCGTGTAATGAGGCCCTTAGTCTTGACCACCGCCATCGCTACCCTGACTGGTCTGGCTTGTCCAGAGGTTACCCTGTTACAAGAAACTAGGCTGGCCTTCTGAACCTCTGCCCCTCCAGGTCCAAGTTCAGAAATCCATCTTAACAAATTGGTGTACAGCGGTGGGATATGACCGAAGGTATCCACCACTCCAGGTCCGAATTCAGAAATCCATCTTAACAAATTGGTGTACAGCGGTGGGATACGACTGAAGGTATCCAGTGTTGCGCATGAGCGAAGGCATTTCGAGTTATTCCTACCAGAACAAATAGTGAATTGTTGTAGTATAACTTTTTAAAGGCCATAGTCCTATCTAACAGTATGGAAACAAGTACCTTATTAACTTTAAATGCTTCTAAATCCGAAACATTGAAAAAGATGTGTGCTGAGAGAGGTGTCTCCTCTCAAGGCACCAAAATGGAAATGATCCAAAGAATCATGGCGTGGCAAGAAGCTCAGCTTAGCGCTATAGCTTCAGAGGACAGTGCAGAAGGAGGTGGGGCTGCTCTCACTGGTAGAACTGACAGTTCTGCCGCTGCACTGGTCCACAGCGACCATGAGGACAGGGAGGATGAAATGTCCAATGTTTCCTCTGCCAGTGCTGATGGGGAAGCCATGCTTGAATTCAAGAAGCAAGAGCTGCTGTTTAGGCAGAAGGAGCTTGAGTTCAATATGGCCAAACTCCAGGAAGAGCTTGAGTTCAATAGGGCCAAGCTAAAGATCGAACAGGCAGAAAAACAGAAAGACAGGGATCACCAGTTGGAACTGGCCAAGCTTCAAGTTGCCAATGGATCCAAGGGTCCTGGAACATGGGTCTGGGGCCTCCTCTCATCCAAGGTTTCCAAAAGATCTGCTCAGTGTGTATGAGGAAAAGAATGACATTATGGACTGGCTGAATACATTTGAGTATGCATGTGAAGTTCAACAAGTTGACAATGCTGATAAAATTGCCTGGTTACTTAGCAGACTGCCCCATTCTGGCTGCAGTGCCATTATGGAAATGTCGAAGGCTGAGAGAGCAGATTTTGCAATGTTGAAGCAGACTCTCCTTTTAAAGTTTGGAAAGACTCCTGCCCAATACTTAAAAAGATTCAGAGAGTATAAGAAAAAAGAAGGTGGTACTTGGGTATCTTATGTAACTGAATCCTTAAAAAACTTGACTGGCTGGGTCGAAGGTTATAAAGTTTCTACCTTTGAAGGTATGATAAGTCTTGTCATGCTGGAACATATTTTTGCATCTTCTTCCCCTGAGCTTAAGCATTTGGCAGATTCAAAGGAGATAGATCCTAAGAAACTTGCCATTGCAGCAGATTTATGGGTGTCACATCGAGTGTCCCATAAGGACAAGACTCATCCTGGTAAGCAGGAGGAAGGGAAAAAGTCTAAAGATAAGGAGGGTGGGGAAACTGATAAATCGTCTTCCCAAAAGGGCCACAAAAAGAAAAATAAGGGTAAGACACAAGAGAACTCACAGGGTAGTGGAGGTCAGCCTCCGAAACAGAACTCTGGTTATAATAAGCCTCCCTATGTAAACAGACCCAATGGATCTTGTTTTGCTTGTCGAGCAACTGACCACGTGAAGGGGGATCCCAGATGTAAGGTCAAAACCTTGGGGGTCCACTCTGCTAATCTGGCCTTCTCCTCCTACGAGGAAGAAGAGATTACCGGAGCATCCTTCTCCTCCGACTCCTTCCCCAGTGGGATAGAAGCTGAGGTAGGTTTAGTTTCCCTGGGTTCCTGGGAGCCTAAGGTTGCAGAGGCTTATGCTAGGATTCCAGATAACACCAAGCACTACTTTAAAGACAGTGTGCTGATCAATGGAGTAGATACTCCAGCTCTTAGGGATAGTGGGTGCAGTCGAACTGTAGTGAATTCTACCTTGGTAGACTCAGAGGAAGTTGCCAGAGCTACTCTGATGCCCACTAAATTGGCTGACGGCCCACCTCTCATGTTCCCAGTAATACCCGTAAATCTTACTATCAATGGTACAGCAGTCAGGATTCCAGTGAGCATTCAGAGGAGTGTCCCAGGAAAGGTCTTGTTGGACAATGATCTCAGAGCTTTAGGGCTTGTGGGAGATACTGCTGACAGACCCTGCACAAGGTCTAAAATGAGGGCAACATTGGCCAAGACCAATGCCCTGCCCCAGCCAATGGGGAAACCCAAGGCTAAAGGAGTCAAGAAACCAAAAGAGGGAAAGAAAAATGTCCCCCTAACTCGCCTACCACTGCGGTGGAGGTAGTTGCTCAATCACCCGGACCTGACAAGGAGGTGGTGATGCCTGAAGTATTTGACCCCAATGACCATCCTGAACTAAACAATTTGTTAGTAGAAGGTGGTCCTGACAGGGAAGAATTCTGTAAAGGCCAACGTGAGTGCCCATCTCTGGAAGGCCTAAGGAGACAGGCCTGCTCCCAGCTTGAGGGTGAACCTCCTGGGAAGCATCGGATTTATTGGGAAGGTTGAATCCTGTATAGTGAGCCCACAGAGTCTACAGAAGGAGACCATAGGAAGTTGGTGGTTTCCCTTGCTGTAAGACCCTTCTTCCTGCAGCTGGCGCATGAAGTTTCCCCTTGCTGGTCACCTTGGTATTAAGAGGACCAAGCAAAGGTTATCCATGCACTTCTTACTGGCCCAAGATGGGGTGCAAGTAGAAAGTCACTGCAGGAGTTTGTGCTCCTGCCAATTATCTGGTAAGAGTGGTTCAACAATCCAAGCTCCATTGGTACCACTCCTAATTGTGGGAGGTACCATTCTAGAGGGTAGGGATCGACATTGTTGGTCACCTTGACCCCCAAACATCCTCAGGCAATAGGTTTATCCTGGTATTGGTCGACCATGCCACCAGATATCCTGAGGCCATCCCATTGAAGACTGTGACTGCCAAGTCAGCCGCAAAAGCTTTACTCAGCATCTTTAATAGGGTTGGCTTCCCTAAAGAAGTTGTATCTGACAGAGGCAGCAACTTTATGTCGAAGTATATGCAGGCTATGTGGAAAGAATGTGGGGAACCTACAAGTTCTCCTCTGCATACCATCCCCAGACCAATGGTCTGGTGGAACGGTTTAACAGAATGTTAAAAATTTTGATTGGGGCTCTGGAAGAACCTCAGAGAAGAAAATGGGATCTTCTTTTACCATGCTTACTGTTTGCCTACCGAGAGGTACCACAGGAGGGTGTTGGCTTCAGCCCCTTCGAACTTCTGTTTGGTCACCCTGTGCGGGGACCTTTAGCCATAGTCAAGGAGGGATGGGAGATGCCCACCCCCTATTACTACCAACGTAGTAGACTATGTGTTAGGGCTCAGATGGGTCTGGCTAGTGATAAATTGAAGGCAGGACAAGCCCTGGTGAAACATTGGTATGACCAGAAAGCTTCTCTCATCAACTTCACACCTGGTCAGCAAGTCCTGATCATGAATCCCATAAGACCTAGAGCTTTACAGGATAAGTGGTCAGGCCCTTACACAGTGGTGGAGCACCTGGGTGAGGTCAACTATTTAGTGGAGCTTGGGAGGCCTGGACAGGCTCCAAAAGTGTTCCATGTAAATAGGCTGAAGGCTTTCATCCCAAGAGTTGAAATCGCAGCACTGCTATTGGCTTCCGATGTTGAGGAAGAGGAGTCTGAACCTCTCCCTGACCTGTTTCAAAGCAGTCCTTCAGATAGCTCCTTTGAGGGTGTCCGGGTGGCCCCTCACCTGACTTCTGATCAGCAGGCTGAGGTGAAAAGTTTGCTTAGGCAATTTTCCCCCCTGTTTTCCCAGTACCTTGGTTTGACACCTTGGTGCAAACATAACATAGACACAAGAGACATTGTACCTACCAAAAGTAGGGGATACAGGATGGTAGACAAAGTACGGTCTTACATTAAGACGGAGGTCAACAAAATGTTAGATCTTGCGGTTATTGAACCCTCTAGTAGTCCTTGGTCCAGCCCTGTGGTTTTGGTTCCAAAAGCAGGTACTTCCGAATTGAGGTTCTGTGTGGATTACAGGGCTCTGAATGCTGTCACCAAGACAGACGCCCACCCCTTGCCTCGAACAGATGAGCTGGTGGATACCTTGGGTGCCTCCAAGTACCTCAGCACGTTTGACCTCACTGCAGGCTATTGGCAAATAGCCCTCGCAGAACATGCCAAGGAGAAGACAGCATTCTCAACTCCAGAAGGTCTTTACCAGTTCAGGGTAATGCCTTTTGGGTTGAAGAATGCACCTGCCACTTTCCAGAGGCTTGTGAATCATGTGTTGAATGGGTTGGATGAATTCTGTCGTGCATATCTGGATGATATAGCAGTTTTCAGTGCCACCTAGGAAGACCATGTGAAACAACTTGGGATTGTGTTATAGGCACAACAGAAAGCCCACTTGACCATAAAGGCCAGTAAATGCCAGATTGGACAAGGCTCAGTGGTTTACCTTGGACATGAAGTAGGTGGATGGAGGATACAGCCTCTACCCAGTAAAGTACAAGCAGTACAAGACTGGCCTACCCCATTACACAGACCCAAGTGAGAGCCTTCTTAGGACTCACTGGGTATTACAGAAATTTCATGGCAGACTATGGCACCAGAGCTGCCCCTCTGACTGCTCTCACCACTCCAAAGAAACCCAAGAAAGTAACTTGGACTGAAGAGTGTGAGAAGGCCTTCAATGGCTTCAAAGACTCCTTGTTCCAGGCCCCTGTCCTCAGGGTCCCTGATTACCAAAGACCTTTTATTGTGCAGACAGATGCCTCTGACACTGGGATAGGAGCTGTACTATCACAAGTAGATAAGAAGGGTAAGGAACACCCTATTGGTTTCATTAGTCGCCAGCTTAAGGACAGAGAGCTCAGATGGTCCACAATAGAGAAAGAATGTTTCTCTGTTGTGTGGGCCCCTACGGAAGCTGAGGCCCCTACCTTTATGGGACCCACTTCACTGTGCAAACTGACCATAAGCCCTTAAAGTGGCTAATGAACATGAAGGGAGAGAATCCAAAGTTGCTTAGGTGGTCCATAAGTCTGCAAGGCTTTGACTTCACTATTGAGCATAGGTCAGGTGTCCAACATAGCAATGCCGATGGGTTGTCCAGAATGTTTAACCGACCTGAACAAGAAACTCATCAAGGGGTGGATTAGTTCCCCCTGTCCTTAGTCTGGGAGGGGCGAGTGTTAGGAAAGATTTCATATTATATGTAATTTACCCTCCATGTGGCAACCCTCAAACTTTTTTTACCGCGTTTGGCACAAATAGGTGGCCTGGCTCCCAAAATGGCCATGCCAAAAGGTTCTTTGTCCTGTCCGCTGACCGTCTTTCCCCTTCACCTTCCCCCAGGTCGAGCCGACCCAGGCAGTCCTTATTTGGTCATGCACTTTCCCGCGAAACACAACGCTTTCGTGGGCTTCTGCATGCCTTGTGTGTGCCTCCAGGATGTGGGCTGGGATGTCTGGTCCCAATACACATCCTGGGTGCCAGAGAGTCTGGAGTGTCCTGAATGCCTGGGACCACCGTGGTTCGTGATTGGTCCACGTATGGTGTGAGTGTTTGTGAGCAGATCCCCCATTGGGTCCCCTCTGTTTTGGCACAAAGGGAACTTTGGATAAGAGGAGGCTGTAAACACAACTACCATGTCGATCTCCTGAGTTCACACCGAACCAGGGATAACGAGCCAAGTATCCTGCAACAAGAAGCTGAGTCGAGGAACCGCTGGTGACCCGCTGAAGGTTTGGCACCCTGAACTACTGTCATCCTGCAAGACCCCTCTGCATCTTATCGTCGTCCTAGAAGGTCTGCGAAGGCGCTTCGACCCATTGGAATAGTGGGATCAACTATTCCCGGCACCTTCATCAAACCCTGCAAGTAAGCCTCTTCGGAAGTGTCCCTGGGCCAACCAGTGGGCTTAACAGCTTACGCAGGCCGCTTTGCTCTGTCACCACCGCCGTTTTGGGGAAGCCCTCGAAACTTGGTCTACCGCTTGCTCTGCAGCCACGGCACCCTCACACTGAATTTCGTACACTTGGCATTCCCAGGTCTGAAGTGAGACGAGTGCGCCCGGACCAGAGTACACGCGGTTGCCGTGTTGCCCTTTTGTGGTAACAACCTGTGCACGTCCACTGCATTTGGGACACCCTCGACCCTGCATCCTGCTATGCAGAATCTACACGGTGTCGAGACGTCCTGATCATCGCAGCTGATCCTGCCAGCAACGTGAACTGAACTGGAGAAGTCTGGGTCTGCCTGCGTCTGGGACCGGTGAGTAATCCATACCCCAACTGGTGGCTCATCGCGCAGGAGCCCGTTTCTTTTCTACCGCTGTTGCGAAATAGCGACTCTCTCCCGCACTCTCACCCTGCCTCTGCCCACAAGTGGAGGCCTTGCTTGAGTAGTGGGGACTTGTTCTGCATCGCTTCATTCACCTTCCTGAACTGCCTGATATCCTTGAAGAGGCCCTCCTTTGTCCATTGGCACCAACGCGTGCAGGTACTTTTGAGCACAAGGCTCCTCTCTTGGTAGGGCTCGGATTTCCTCCTCATTAGGTGTATTTCAGATGTCGAACTGGGTCTAATGATTACTTGCACTGCCTGTTTTCCTCCCCATCTAGGTGGTCTACATATTACGTGCTCCTAACTCCTTAGACCCATGGTCTTGTATATCTATTGGATTGATTGTGATGTGTTGGTTTACTTTAGTATTATCGTGATTCTTTGCTATGGTCGATGTTACAAAGGCCTTGTAATAAATGTGTCTATATTTTTAATATAACACCTGACTGGAGTAATTTGTAAGTGTCCTTGCTTTGTGTGCTCATTGCGGACTTTCAGTCACCCTCACCCCTCTTGAGACTTAGTCTTGACCGCCGCCATCGCTACCCTGATTGGTCTGGCTTGTCCAGAGGTTACCCTGTTCCAAGAAACACGGCTGGCCTTTTGAACCTCTGCCCCTCCAGGTCTGAGTTCAGAAATCCATCTTAACATCACCTT
This sequence comes from Ambystoma mexicanum, assembly GCA_002915635.3. Lineage (NCBI taxonomy): Eukaryota > Metazoa > Chordata > Amphibia > Caudata > Ambystomatidae > Ambystoma > Ambystoma mexicanum. Next base: position 51,188 of record PGSH02016336.1, on the reverse strand, counting down.
GATAGTATTGTTATCAATATTGAAGGATGCGTAGTTTGGGCTTAGTTTTTTGATGTTGGCTTCAGATCCTAAGATTAGTATCTCCGTTTTATCGTCATTCAGGCAGAGGCCATGTGATGCCATCCATGCCTGAATGAGGGTGTAAATCTTGTTCACCAAGGCTGAGTCAGCCTCAAAGTTGCCCGAAAGGGGTATGAGGATCTGGGTGTCATCTGCATAGTTACTGTAGGTGACACCCAGTCTGTCCAACTTGTCAAACTGAGGCTTGGTGTAGATGTTGTACATGGTAGCGGAGACACAGGATCCCTGTGGGACGCCGCAGGTTATTTTGATAGGGTCAGCGGAGGCTGAGGTGGAGGTTAGCTAAAAAGGATTGGACCCAGGCTATAGCCTCTCCAGTGAAGTTGGTGGCAGACCTAAGGTGGTTGCATAAAACTGCATTATCCACCAAGTCGAAGGCTGCCGACAAGTCCAGTAGGAGTAGCAGAGCTGTTTTTCCGTTATCCTTTAGCTCTTCAATTTTTGTCTTAAGGTCTAGCAGAGCTGTTTCTGTGCCATGGAGGGGACGGAAGCCCGATTGCCGTGAGCCTAGTAGGTAGTTAACTTCCAGATAGTCCTGGATTTGTATGTAGGCAGCTCTATCTAGGATTTTAAGTAAGAATGGCACAGTGGTGATAGGTCTGTAGTTAGTGGTGATGGTGGGGTCAAGGGTTTGTTTTTTGAGTAGGGGGAGGACCCAAGACTCTTTGAGTTTGGCAGGTACCGTGCTTGATTTAAAGGAGGAGTTTATAAGCTTGGAGATAAAGGGGGCTAGGTCCCTAGCTGCATCCTTTATTATTTGCGCTGAGCAAGTGTCGTCCTTACAGTTTGAGGGTTTGAGGGAGAGTATGATTTTTTCTGTGTCAATTATAGAGATAGTCTTGAAGCTAAAGGGAGTAGGTATACTAGTCTCCAGGAGTTGAGGTGTTTGTTGATCGGAGGGTGGCAGTGTGGCCTTTTTGTTAGCAATTTTGCATTGGAGAGAAGAGATTTTATTCAATAGAGCATTTTGTATGTTAGTACACCATACCTTGTCCTTAGGGGCGTTGTCTACCGGTTGGATTGGGGATTCCAATTCACGGAGGATGGAGAAGAGTTCTTTAGTATTAGAATTGGCTTTAACAATTCTATCATTGAAGGTATTCTTTTTAGTTTTGGTTATTTATTTTTTGTACAGTTTGGAAAGTTCAGTTAGATTATTTTTGTTGTTCTCAGTAGGGGAGTGTCGCCAAATAGATTGGAGCTTTATTTTTGTAATCTTAGAGCTTTAAGTTGGGGAGTAAACCAGGCATTCAATTGCGCTTCCTGCCTAGCTTTGCGCAGTTTGACAGGGACGATAATATCCAGTGCCTTGGTCATAGCATTATTGAAGGTGTTTAGTAGTGTGTCAGGGTTGGTATTGCTTTCCAGTCCAGTAATAGCAGGAAAGAGGAGAGAGATAAGTTTTTCAGCAGTAATATCCTTCTTACTTCTGGTAGGGAGAGGAGGTACCATATTGTTGGTTTTAGAGCTGAGAAGATCTAATGTGGCGGCAAAGGTTATTAAATAATGATCTGTCCATGGTTGCGGGACAATGTCAGTGATGGCAATATTGTAGTTTAGTTCATATACCCAGTCAAGGGTCCTTCCTTTAATGTGAGTTGGAGAGAGGACTTTTTGAGTAAGACCATGATCATTTAGCAGGGCTGCTATTGATTCAGCATGTTTATTGTCTGTATCATTAAGGCCAAGGTTAAAATCTCCCATGAATAGTGTTTGTGAGTGGTCGTTTGTACTATTGTCTATAAGACTGGTTAGGTCATCTTCAAAGGTGCCTAGTGGCCCGGGGGGTCTATATATCAGATGGATTGTTAGTGTACAGTTATTGGAGAGAGGCAGTTTGGTTGTGAGTATTTCACAGGGTGAGTAGGGTACTGATGTGGCAAGTCTAATGGGAGTAAGCAAGTAAGGGTAGGTGCTCCACCTGCGGTGATCTTGGAGGACTGTGTACTGGCCTGATTCCTAGCAGCTGGAGGGAGGGGGTACCTTTGTTGGTGTGGCCTTTGGGCTCAGCAGGGGAGATGGTGTTGGTAGGTTGGGAGGAGATGGGCTGTCTTGTTGTGTGTGTAGGCACAGGGTTGGTCACATACTTACAGCTGGGTGAGGTGAGGAGGGGGGAATGCATGGTTTGGATTTTTCCAAGTGGCAGAGCTGTGAGCTGTCAGTAGCATGACGTAGGGAGGATGTTGGTGCCGCATTTTTTTTTAAATAATTGTTTAGCTGAAAAATATCAACTTTACAACATTTAAAACATCTAAAAGAAAAGATTTCCAAGCATAAAAGGAAAAAAGATCACATAAAAGAAGAAAAATAAAATCACATAAGAGACGTGAAGATCACAACATAAGATTATACACCTGTAAATGTGGAATAAATAAAAATAAAACAAATAGTTAATCTTTGTTGCCAGATTTAAGCCTCGGCGCCTGTTATCCCAGTGTTCTCTAGCAATTAAAGATCATGCAAGAGCGCTATAGCACAAATTTGACATCGTATTGATCAACAATTGGTTTGGAGTGATGTTGGCGCTGCGGTAGGAGTGCTTTGCACTCAGTCAGTAGATGCTGTAGATCTTCTCTTTTGGTGACATCCAAGGAAAAAAGGACATAAATTCAAGGCTTCCTTGATGGCCTTCCTGTGCATTAAGACCTGTCTGGTCGGCCATAGATTAAGTCTTAATCGTAGAAAGACATTTCTATGAGCCGAAGACAGAGATTGAACTAAATATGCTTCAGGTGTGCTGTGTTTTTTTGCCCGTAGGCATCTGGATCGCAGTCGCGATATTTTGCACAGATCTTGCAATTGTTAGCCCAGTCTATTGCATATAATCTGGTTTTCACTTGCATGGGATTTTGAAGCAATATGGTTGAAGATACATCTATATGAGCCATAGCCTGAACCATTTTTCATTTGCTTGTTCATTTGCTTATGAACAGATGAGTTGATATAAACACATAAGCAGCTAAAACTCCCAATACTGAGTTAGTTTCAATGGCCATAATGCACTTTCTAAACAATGCAATCACATGCCAGGTGTATCTGCTGGACAAGGAAATAAGACCCAGTTCATATCGTACTAAAGGGAGCAGTGTACAATTTGGCAAGTTTAGCACTCCTCACCAATATTTCCCTTCTAACAGTGACCAGAACTCCTTGGTGAAGATGGGTCTGGTTTCAGCAGCGTATAACAGAATGGGCGTACCTTTCTGTTGATAATAGGTCAGTGCAGGCATAGCTGAAAATTTGAGGTATCTTCTTTGGATGATGTATCTTCTTTGGATGATGTTGGTTTGACACTTGGCTGTATTGACCTTATCAATCATAAGCTGTTTATAGATTCCAGTTGCCCCTTGACTGGCTATTTGAACACCCAAGTAGGTATAGAGGCGAACCACCTGCAAGCTTTTCTCTCTGAGGGTCTACGTTTTACTCTTAAATTCGCGCTTGCCAGACACATTAAATATCATGATCTTAGATTTGTCAAGAATAATTGTTAAACAATTATCTTGAGTGTATACAGCAAGTGCATCTAGTGCATTTTGGAGTCCACTTGGTGTTTTGGATATTATGACCAGGTCATCTGCATACATTAAGAATGGGTTTTTTTCTATGCCAGTTTCGGTGAATCGATTAGTATGTTTTGAAAGATCTTAGAAATATCAGAAGTGAAACAATTAAAGATAGCGGATGCAAGGGTACATCCCTGCCTTACTCCACGATGAACATTGATTGGAGCTGAGAGTTTCCCATCAGCAGACAATCTAACCTGCATCGTGTTGTTATCATGCATATCTTTAATAAGGGAGATTATGTAATATGGACACCCTCGTTGCAATAGTTTGTGTATAAGCAGTTCTCTAGGAATTGAGTCGAAAGCTGTTTTCAAATCTATAAAATCCATATACAACGCTTGTTTTCTAATATGATGGCTATGAATGATAGATGACAGCGTCAGAAGATTAACACAAGTACCCATCCCAGAAAGGAAGCCTGTTTGGAAGGGACCTCTCTTACCTTCAGCACAGGTCCAGTTGTTGAAGTCTCTTAGTATGATTTAGCAAACAACTTGCCCGGGGTGTCTAAGAGAGAGATGGGCATGTAGTTATTGGCTACAGACCGATCTCCCCTTTTAAAGATAGGCCACAATTATGGTGGACAACCAGGAGGAAGGGATATTGTTCACAGCCAGAATATGATTGACATTCTTTTTAAGGATTTTTGCCCACAGTTCATCATTTTGTTTAAAGACATAATTGCTTAGTCCATCGGGGCCAGGGGCACGAGAATTATTTAGTTTCTTGATTTCTATAAGGATATCCTCCTCATCAATAATGAGGCCATCATAGCTGGAATCCTCCACGGGAACCTAAGATTCCCACCCTGTTGGCTTTTGATACAGGGTAGAGAAGTAAGCTATCCAATCGGACTCGCTAACGCCATTGATCTGCACAGATTTTTGGGTTAAATTGTTCACATTATTTTTCATTGCCCAGGTTTGAGCAGAATTTTTGCCTAGAACACTTCTCAGCATATTTTCAACATTGGTTTGTAACAACTGTATTTGATGACTATGCATCCAATTGCGATACTGACAGTGCAGAGCACAAAGCCGCTCCTATTTATTCTCACAGTTAGAAGAAACTACACGCTTTTTATTTTTGCGTAACAGCGCTTTCTTGAATTGAACCAAGGGATCGAATTTGTACCGCAGTTGAAATTGAACTTGTGAGCAAGAGATTACCCTCTCGCAATAGCAATGTAAGTAGGTGGTATAATCGATGTTTGCCACTATGGTAGCCTGATTGCAATTTGCCACCTGGTTATGAAAACACCGAAGATTGAGGATTCCAGCTCAAATGTGTTCGAGAATTGTTGACTGTCATTTTCTGAGGAAAGCTAAGTTGCCCATTATTAGAAGAGCCCAAGTTAACCGACCATGCAAGAATGAGCATATTGTGGTTGCTGAAAACTTGGGGTATAACTCTAAAGCTCGCAGCCACCTCAAACGTGCTTATGTCGACAAAAGCATAATCAAGAATCGATGTACATTCTCCTCTCTGCCACGTAATTTGTGGAGTGGTATCTCCAGGTAATGCACCATTGCACATGTGGAAGCCTCTGTTTTTTACCACCAAAAGCCATCTCAAACAAACCAAGTTGAATTTGAAGTTATTTTCTAGGAGGATTTGCAAGTTTAAGTCACCCATGATAATGGTATGAGTAATATCAGGGGATTCAACAACTTCGTTTAGTAGGGATTCCAAATCACATAAGAAATCCTGGTCTGATAGCCCCATTGGATTGCAGTAAATATTGAAAATTGCCACTATTCCTCCCGGGAGGGTAAGCTTAGTGAGTAGTAAATAGGGATTTGGAGTAGCCCACCAATCCAGTTGCCAGTCCCTATGATTTTTAATTGCAACTATCATGCCAGATGAAGGGCGCCCCTGGGCCGAAGTTTTGGCAGGATGAAACACAATTGAATGATCATCCCAAACAGTTTTTTCCTTTAACCAAGTCTCTTGCAATAAGATTATGTCATACTTGGATAGAACGGCCGCACTTTCACCAAAGAGATGTGAATTACCACATGTATTCCAACTAATTGTTAGAATTTCATGTTTACTTGCTTCAATTCTTGGTTACAATTTTCGATTGTGATTGGTCTTGTCAAAAAGGGAATGCTAAAGTGATTTTGCGTTATTTATGTGACTCACTCCATAGATGTTATTATGGGTTTTGCCTCTCTCAGAACTCGTGGCATGACTTGTAAAGATTAGGTTACCCTCTGTGGTCCAATGTATATGGATCGATTGCTAGAACAAACCCCAGGGCAAAGATCTCCATCCTTGCCTGCCATAAGGCATTTCTTATGTAGTGGGATTGTAACCATATTCTAGCAATCGAGTAATCATTGCTCTGAACAATATCGACTTGATCAATGTCCGTCGTTGTTATTCCTTTCAGCATACTGATCTCATCAAAAATGGCTATAATGCTCATTCTGTTCATTGTATAGGCAGTGAAAGGTGCAGGGTGACACTTAAGACTTAAACGATAGAGGTTGGTACGTTTCTTATTAGCAAAGTTTTGGCTTTTTATGTGCTCGTTCTCGGTGTCTGGGGGCCTCTTAGAGTAGAGCTTGCATTTTGAGAGTCAGAGTTAGAGCCCACGTGAGGCTGAGTGTCGTGAACTGTGGGCTTTGGTACCCAATCAGCATGCATGGAGGCGTGACATTGCGAAGGTGGAGCTTCAGAGTTTTGGAGGCACTCCCATAGGCATATTACTCTGACCTAGCTCAGCTTGTGACAAAGGGAGGTGAACCACTCGTCTATGTACTTCTCTTGTCACCTGTTTGTGAGGCGCTGCATACATTGGGATTAAAGTGTCAACTTCCTGATTATAGTGCACTGCAGATGAGTGAAACACATCATTTGCGATGGCTGTGATGGCGGCTGGAGTGCCTGAGGTGTCAACATTTATTGTTGGAATAATTTTGGCCAGTGAACAGGAAACATGACTTGTAACAGTTATTGGGGTAACTGGGGCACCTAAAGTGTCACCATTTGTTGTTGGTATAGTTTCAGCCAGTGAACAGGGAACCTGGCTTATTACAGGTATTAAAGATTGTTTACATTTTGTGTTCAGATATGTACATTGAAAATCAATATATTTATGAATGTAACATTCAATTTGTTGCTGAATGTCTGTCAACACAAAGCTGTTACCATCTGCCTGACTTGGCAAAGGCATTCCGTTCTGAATTGAATTAGATGTGGTGCAACCGGCTTGAAACCTCATGGTGCCCAGTTCCACAACCTTAGCCACTTCAACAGTGCTAACCAAGGCAGCAGTCGGGAGTCTCAACAGGGCTTATTTTTAATGCATCAGGAGTCTCAACAATGCTAGCTTTGGTGGCGTCCGGAGTGCCAATGGAGGTGGATTTTAGAACAGAGATAGATGAAATAAGTTTGTTCAATGGTTGATAATCCTCAATTGTAGCAACAGTAAGAACGGTCTGTGTTTCATTAGCAGGCGGACTAGACAATTTAATACTGGCATTTGTTTTGATATCGCCCCATTATTCACTTGCGGTAATAAGCGTTTCAACAATTGTTTGAGATTGGATCTAGAACGCGAAGGGGGAAGCATTTGGTTCTTCAGTTTCTTTGTTAGGCCTAAATTCCCACTCCTTCGCGTCGTACCTGTTTTAGTTTGGAAGAGCCTGTAAGCTATCTTTTTAATATTGTCTATCTGCCCTTCTATGTCAAGAGGTAGCTTCTGAATTTGATGCATAGTTGAGCCATCAGATTCGTGACAGATCACAGAGTTATCAGCTGACACAATTTGAGAGCAGGGACTTGTTACAGATTGCGTTACAAGGTTGTTGACGGAATTATTTTCATTCATATTCATTATATCAACAGACACAGCCTTGTTGTTGTTACTGCTATCACCCCTTGATTTACCACAATCTATGGGCTTGTCTAACTCAATTACACACACAGCTCCAATAGACATTTGTGCAAGATCATCCTGAGCTTTAACATGATCTTTGTTACATTTCATTAATGTGTTTTTACTTAAGTGATTCACATCTCGTATAACATTGTCATTCATCCACCTCACAATCAGACCAATCTGTTTGGCTTGAGCTGATAATTATAGTCTAGTGTTTCAAACAGTTTCACCAAGGTGTTAATTGTCATGTTCAGAGCCTGTATGGTTATTTCATACAAATTTGAGGATGAGGGCCTCAGAGAAAATCAACTCGTGGTTAGTGAGTTGCTTGGGCCCCTTGATATTTGACCCACCATATGAGGTGGCGCAAGAGACAAAAAGGTCTGTTTTGCTAGAGTTGTCGAATAGACTTGGGGACTGATATAGACTGTTGTCATGAACACTTATTGAAGAATAAGAAGCAATTATGGAGATATCAAAAATACATACACTGCAGTGTTCTCAACATATAGCAGGAGTAACCGCGGGTGTAGTGATTGAAACATTTACACCAAGATTGTGCGCTGAAACTTCTGGACCGCCGCCAAGATTTGGCACTGGCCTGACAGCAGAGAGGCTGTTACCAGCTGCCTCATTTATAACTCGCGCTTCCTCCGGAGGCTCCGCTTCTAAGTGACTTTGTCTTGGCGGATCTGGCAATGCTTCTACTTCCAATAATTGTGTGCCAGTAATTGAAATACTGTTAGTCACTGTTGCAGGGGGACCGCCAGCAGGTGTTATGCACGTCACAGCAACATCTTTCAAGTTAAAAGCGGTCAGACACGTGGGTTTACAAAAGTCTTGTATGTCCCCAGCACAAGGTTTCTTTTCTCCACAATCAGGCAAAGAGTCCACCATCTTACGTTTAAGCGCGCTCGTCGATGATCGACGTACTGGGGTGGACTTTAAAGTAAGCGACGTGCTGTATGTTCTCAAGGTAGGGGGCATGTTTGTTTTTAGTGTATAGGTATTATACACCATTTATTGCTATAAAAAGACCCCTTAAAACAGAGATTACAGCAAACATTGTCCCAGATGGAGGACCGCTTATACTTCACCACAAAATGGAATTACACTTGGCTGCTCAAAGGGTTTGCCCCACAGACACAGTCGAGAAGTAAAGAGAGTAGTCAAGCAGAAGTTCCACAATTATTCCCCCACAGGCGCAGCCATTTGTCTTGCTACGGTATGAGGATTCACCCGACTGCTCGAAGGGTCTTGCCCCGCAGTCGCAGTTGAGCAGTTCAATTAATCAATAGGCAGAAGTTCCACAAATTATTCCCCCACATGCGCAGCCGTTTGTTTTGCTACGGTATGAGGATTCACTTGACTGCTCAAAGGGTCTTGCCCCACAGTTGCAGTCGAGCAGGTCAATGAATCAATAGGCAGGAGTTCCACAAATTATTCCCCCACATGCGCAGCCGTTTGTTTTGCTACGGTATGAGGATTCACTCGATTGCTCAAAAGGTCTTGCCCCGCAGTCGCAATCAAGCAGTACAAAGAGTAAATAGATAGAAGTTCCATGATTATTGCTCCAGAGTCGCAGCTGAGCACGTGGAAGAGCGACAAACAAAAAAAGGCAATGATGTTGTTTCACAGGATAAGAGCTTTGGTCTTTGGAGCCAAAAGGTGCTCACCCTAGTTTCTTGGTAGGTTCCAGAATAGTGAGCTCTTTAGTAGATGTAGGAGCCACAGCCTCCTCTCAGCTATCACCCCAAGCCACCAGACACCAGCCACACACTGCTTCACACACTACGCCGCGCTCCGCGCCTGCTCGGTGTGTATATAGCCTGGGAGCTGTAAATTTAGAAATGGGACCAAGTCCTTGTAAGTTCCTCTGCAAAAATGCAGCAAGGTCCAGAGGAGTTGAGCAGCGTCCTGTAGCACCAGCACCAGACACACACCGTGCCGCGCTCCGCGCCTGTGCGGTGTGTATATAGTCTGGGAGCTGCAAAGGTAGAATAGGGACCAAGTCCTTGTAAGTTCCTCAGCAAAAATGCAGCAAGGTCCAGAGGAGTTGAGCAGCGTCCTGTATCACCAGCACCAGACATACTCTGCTTCACACACCGCGCTGCGCTCCGCGCCTGCGCGTTGTGTATATAGTCTGGGAGCTGTAAAGGTAGAAAAGGGACCAAGTCCTTGTAAGTTCCTCGGCAAACATGCAGCAAGGTCCAGAGGAGTTGAGCAGCATCCTGTAGCACCAGCACCAGACACACACTGTGCCGCGCTCTGCGCCTGTGCGGTGTGTATATAGTCTGGGAGCTGTAAAGGTAGAAAAGGGACCAAGTCCTTGTAAGTTCCTCAGCAAAAATGCAGCAAGGTCCAGAGGAGTTGAGCAGCATCCGGTATCACCAGCACCAGAAACACACTGCTTCACATGTTGGTGCCACATTGCAATCTAGGCTGCTGTGGGAGAGGGAGTCGGATGGGATTAGAGAGCTTGACTTAATACTGTAGTAGGTGGCAGAAAAATGCCTTTTCCTTTGTACATCCTTGATTTCCGGTGGGCTAGGGTAGAGTCGTGGTCCATGGATAATGCAGGAGTTGTGCGCATCCTGAGATATGAATTTCTCTGTAGAGATTCTTGTGGCTGTGTTTTGGGGTGCCTGGTGTTACAAAATCAGGATAGTAGTCTTTTGTTTCATGATGAGGCAGATAGAGGCTGGGGTGTGCCGTTGTCATGAATGGCACTCTGTCAAGAGTGGCACAGGGTACCCAGGTAGGTTTTGGGTGGCTGTGCTCAAGTAAGGTAGCAGATAAGCACACACAGCAGGAAGTTCAACAAGAAAGAAGAGTAGGAAACCGTAGCTGTGAGCCAAAAGGGGCAAAAGATACAAAGGTACAAACAAACTGGATTCCCTCTTGGGGTGTATGCTGAAATGGGAAAGAGTGTTCCAAGAACCTTAGGAAACTCCAGCCTTCTGCACAGATTGCTATAACAGAGGCCCACGCTGTATGCTCATGGCTGGGAACAACAGCAGTGGGTGTCTGTAACACTGAAAACGGGACAAGGGAAGGGGCAGAGGTTGCCTGCCGGAAACCAACAGGCAAGCTCTGTACAAAGGGATTACATAAGACACATGAGAAGACAAGAACAGATATATCCAGCGAAAAGGAAGTCAATGAGCAATCTAGCAGAAGGAAATGAAGGAAAGGCAGTTAGACTGAAGTAGATAACCTAAAGGTGGAGTACAGAGGACTCAAGGAAGAGCACAAGGAGCAGCAGTCAGGAAAACAGAAGGGCTGCAAAGTAGGAAGCAGGTCTGCAGTCAAGAGTGGCACTAGGTGCAGGCAAACTGTAGTGGACTGTGGAGGACTGTAGTAGGCTGAAAGGCAGGGAGTCCAGAAGAACAGGACAGAGAGAGATTAGTAGTAGGCGACAGACAGAGAGCCCAAAAGAATAGGCCGCGAGGTAGGGAGCCCAAAGGAGCTGGGCCGTAGGTAGCTAAGTGTAATACAGGCTGTAAGGCAGAGGAGTGTAGCAAGCCGCAAGGCAGGAGCCAGAGGACAAGGGCTGTAGGCACCGGAGGGAGACAGGCTGCAAGGAAGGAGCCCAGAGGACACGGGCTGTAGGCAGCGCAGGGAGCAGGCTGCAGAAAAGGAGCCCAGAGGACAAGGGCTGCAGGCAACAAAGAGTGCAGGCTGCAAGGTAGGGAGTCCAGAGGACAGGGGGCTTGGAGCCAGCAGAGGTTGCAAGCTGCAAGGTAGGAGCCCAGAGGGCAAGGGCTGTAGGCCAGCCACAGTAGGCAGGCTTGTAGGCAGGGAGCCCAGAGGACAAGGACTGTAGGCAGCGGAGTGAGGCAGGCTGCAGGGCAGGGAGCCCAGAGGACAAGGACTGTAGGCAGCCGGAGTGAGGCAGGCTGCAGGGCAGGGAGCCCAGAGGACAAGGACTGTAGGCAGCCGGAGTGAGGCAGGCTGCAGGGCAGGGAGCCTAGAAAGGGCACTGGATCAAAACAGGATAATGCAGCAACAGGAACAGCATACAAAGTAGCAGGTCAAGGCAACAGGAGCGGGGAGATCTCAAGATGCAAGACACTGTGCTTCTGCAGGCAGCTGCTTATATACAGCCCTGCCCTATTCTGAGGCAGGCTAATTGACAGCACCTGAAGCAGTAAACCTGAAGACAATCTGCCTCCTCCCTCTCTGGTCCTGAGCAGGTGGAAGCAGCACTGGCCGCTAGGGCTTCTGGGGATTGTGGTCGCAATAACGATGAATGAGAATAGCCAGGAATTGAGGACTGTAGCCAGGTGCATTGTGGTAAATGTAGTTAACTGAATAAAATAAGAAAGAACCAAAGTTGAGCAAATGGAAATAAAACACCAAGGCGTGAATAGGAGTTGTTCAAAGAGTATTAGAAGGATCAATGAGTACCAAGTAGTCCCTGATGGTTGCCAATGCGTGCGCCAGCGGCGCGGGCTTGACAGCCGTGGGTTGGTGCAGTGGTGGGCGTGTCATGTCGCGGGTGCTTATTCCACACTTTGAGTTGGGCATGTATAATGACGATGGGTTCATTGGACGTCGGGTGTCTGAGTGTGGATAATATGGAGGAACTGTATGGCAGCAGAGAGGTTTTTGCCAGAGTGGCTAGGCGTACATGTTGTAAGGTATGGGGCTGGTGCTTGCCACATAGTGAGTTCTAAGGGGTTGGATATGTGATTGCGTTACTAGTGCCGTAGACATTTCGAAGGCATTGCTGAATAACATCGAAACTGTGGCACATGAATCCTTTCATTGAAGCATGAGGCTAGTTGCACAGTGTGTGGTAGGCTTAAATGGCAAGTAGCAGATTTGAGGAAAATGGTAGGTGGTGGCAGAGGGATAACATTATTTCAATACAGGCACATATAACATTTTGCACATAGTGTTTTGTTATCAGGCATACAATGCAGTTTCGAATTATAGGCCTTAGCCTTTCTTTCTGATGTGCGAGGAATGTTCAGTGCCTGATGCAAAGCATGTGCAACTTCGCGCTCAAAGTGGCTGAGACCGGCAGAGACAGCTTCTAGAGGCCTTGTGTGTTGGCCTTCGATGGGGGGCGGGGAACATATGGTTCTTAATCAGTAACATGTCATACAAAGGATGGGATGCAGAGTAACTCTTACACCAAATAATCAGACCTACTCAGGAAGTTGGCAAAGTCCAATTTGACTGTTTTAATATCAATTGTGTAAAACAGGGAGTTACAACGGATTTCGACGGACGTTCGCTCGTGCCCTCAGCTCAAATCACATAAAAACATATTCATATACTAGAAATGTGCCATAAGTGACGTCATACTTCGGGGCAAATAAGAAAAACCTATGAGGGATTGTGGTTGGCTCAAGGGAACAGCTAAGTATACTTTATATACGGGGTCCGGTTGTGACAGGACATCTACTGTCAGGCAGACAACTTAAGCCTGCCTCTAGTGCAAGTAATCCCCAACACTTGTTAAGTACAAAGAATACTATTGGTTCTTAAACTCCAAGGCCTTTAATTGTATAGCCCTCTCCAATTGGTTGGTCGGGAGGTGGACAAGACTTTGCTTTCGCATCCAATTAGCCTAATATCTATCATCGCCCATGCCTTCTGCCATGAAGATTTGCCTTTGAACCTGGCCTTGCAATGTATTCTCGTCTCTGGGAATATAAGGGAGTATGGATACACGCTTATCACAGTTCTGGTCTGCATCCCCAACTTCTATTTCCATCCATGGCTCACTTGACAGGAGACCACAATTCAGCCCATTTTATAGCATTTAATTGTCTTGAATTAATAAACGACACTCATAGTGTTCCTTCCTTGCACCTTAATGAGGGATAATTTAGCTTCTCACGTTCACTGTTCTTTGAGGATAGATAAACAGTTTGTGGCTGCCTTCAGTCTTGACACCATGCCAGACAGCCCTTCTCTCTTCTTCCATGCTCCCAACTATTTCTTTGCTGAGACACAGTTTTCAATCCTTCTTTTTCCGTGAGTATGAGTTTACTAAAATTGTGACACCGATGTCCAGTTTCTACCTACATAATGGCAGCTTTGCCTGCAGTCTATTCACTACGTATAGCCAGCTTCTATGATTACTTAGTCTACTTGCATTGCTGCATCTGTACATGAATTGATCGGCTTGCATTTTCTGCAGTGCATCATACACACATGCAATCTTCTTTTCTGCATAGGAACGTTCACTCAATTCCTTATTTCTTCATCAGTTTCTATAAGGTCCATACATCATCTTCTTCTTCTTAGTGCATCACTTCTTGTGACGTCACTAGGTTCTCTTTTCTTGTTTTCATATTCCTTCTGGGACCTCTTCCAAGAGATTGTCTTGGCCACAACTACTGGTGTCAAGCATGGTGCAGTTTCAGGCTTCCAACATACAGGCAATAGGGGGGCGGGACTTCCTGCAGAGTCATTCGACTGCTCCTCTACACTGGCTTCGCCTGCCGATGCAGGGGTTTGGAGTGTTCAGGTTGAATCATCAGCCAATCATGCTGCTACAGGCCCAGGGCACCCTGGGAGCCAGGTGTGCATTTAGGCAAGGGGGCGGCCATCTTGGAGGGATCTAGTGTGCCTCCAGACCCCAAGCTTCTTTCAGGGTAGATGGTGGTACAGGACTCCCTGTAAGGAAGGGGGACCTGTGTCACAATGAGACTGGCAGAGACAGCTGATAGAGGCCTCGCTCAATCACATACTCATAATTCATCCTACATGCACGCATACAAACATCCATCATAAACATGAAAACACCCTCGCTCGCATGCATGCACGCACCTACACTTACAAAAAAGTATTTATTTTTTACCTGCTGCCGGCGAAGGACTCCTCTACAAGGTGAGCATTCAGCTCCCTGAGCTGTGCCACGCCGACAGCAACAGTTCCTGTCATGCGCAAAGGGTTGCCTCCATAAGAAAGAAACATTCCCGTTGCACAGCAGGAATGGATCTTTCATCGCACGGTGCAACAGGAACATTTCTTTGGAAAGAAATCATTTTGGAAAGCTTCTGGAGGCTGCACCCTCCCCGGGACATAGTCTGGCGGGGCCCCCCACAATGTGGGGGGCCCTGCTACGCCAGTGCACTTTGGGCCCATTGCCCTATTGTGTTCTGCAACCTATGGCTTCACACGACAAAGAAGTTCATGTGCCTCACACTCTGCTGCCAGGGTCTGGTGTCCCAACCAGCCAGCGCAATGACGAAAGCTATCGCCCAGCTTCCGTTGATAACTGTATCCGACAAAAACCCCTCGATAATACTTGTAAATTCAATTCATCTGGTTTTAGTACACATTTCTGTTGCACATTGCTCAGTGGGTTAAATGCTGCTTTAGAGTTGATGAGCTGACATTTTTGGTAACACCTGGCTTGTACTTTATAGACTTATCCATGTGAATGATGTCACAATAGGCCACCAGACATCCTCAAACAAAAGGGCATTCTGGAATTATTATAAGTGATAGCGGTTGATGGTGAAGAGAACTGCAACTATTTATTTCCACTGGATAGACCAAATAGCTTATGCTGTGCCCACAGAACTAGAGGCAATTTGACTCATACTTTCGAACACATGCATTTGTTTACCTGAGCCAATTCACCACCTGTACACACATACACCATATACTCATGGGTAGCTGGCAGGCTGTCACAACATTGCACAACAGTTAATTAAATGTATACCAAGTTATGCTATGTTATGTTACTGTTATAACATTATAGAGCGCGTGTTCACCAAAAAGGTATCATGGCACTACGCCAGAGCGAGACAAAAAGAAGCTAAAAAATATATGTTTTGAGAGATCGCCGGAATAAGTACCTGAGCAGGGAGATAGTGTCAAAATGTCTTCTGCAAATACTCAGCACTTAAACAATAGAAGGCATGATGGACCAAACAACTTTAAACTGAGCGCGCTTGGCCACCGGAAGCCAATGAAGCTGATGCAAAACTGGAGAGATGTGAGCATGCCTAGGCGTAGACGTAGCAGCTCTTGCAACAGAGTTCTGAAGGACTTGGAGATGCTGCACTAAGTAGATTGGTTGTGCAGAAACATAGAATTAAAGTCGTCCATGATAGACACAACCAGAGATGACACCACGAGAGACCCGAGTTGAAAAGGGTGGTAAGGAAGAACCTTATGTAAAGTTTGAATCTGAAAGTAACCTCTCTGGCATATGGAAGTGATCTGAGGTTCAACAGATAAAGAAGCAGACATGTTTACTCCCAGATCCTTTACCGAAGAAACAGGGGGGAGAGGAGGGCCCAACGTAGGCAGCAAAAAAGAAGCAGTCCAGAAGGCAGCAGAAGAAGGAGGACCCATCACCTCGGTTTTTTCACCATTCAACTTGAGCCAGATATTACACATCCATTCACCCACTGCTTCCAGACAGACACGGAATATGGTAGCTGTCTCCGGAATAGAAAAATCTAAATGAACCAATATTTGGGTGTCGTCAGCATAGGAATAACAGCCGAAGCCATGGGAGAAGATGAGCTTGGTCTGAAGTTGAATGTAGACATTGAATAGTATTGGGGAAAGAACTGAACCTTGGGGAACAGTGCATGTCAAACCAGTCGGTGAAGAACGAAACGGGGAAGTGAAAGAGATTGAGTGCGATCCAAGAGAAAAGAACAAAAACCATGACAAAACAGCACCAGAAAGACCTGCCCCGGCAAGACGGTCAAGTAAGATGGTATGATCAACAGTATCGAAAGCGGACGACAGGTCAAGTAGCAATAAAGCACCAGCACCACCTTGATCATACAGATGGGCCAGTTAGTCCACAACAGAGACAACACACGCCCCGTCTGGATGGAAGCTAGACTGGAGTAGAAAAACCAGATTCCTCAAGAAAGGAGCTCAGAAGGGGACGCAGTCTTCTAAGAGCTTTGTTAGAAAAGGAAGGAGTGAAATGGAACACTAAATAGTAGGGAGTAGAGGGTCCAAGGAAGGATTTTTCAGAAGAGGGACAGCCAAAGAGTGTTCAAGGGAGGTTGGAATCTGACCAGCAGAAAGACAATTGTTAATGGCCAGTGTAATCTGAGGGCCAATTCTGGAAAAAATGTCTTTCACAACAGATAGAGAAATAGGGTCAATAGGGGAGGGAGAAGATTTCGACTTATGAAGTGTTGCCGCCATAATTTCCTCGAAAGGAAATGTAGGAAACGCAAACCATTGAGGGTCTAACAAAGACATAGGAGCTACATGCACAGAGTCTAGAGACCTAAGGCCATTAGAGCAAATAGCTTCATGTATTTTAACAATTGTTGCAACAAAATATGACAAAGAGTTGCAAAGAGATTGAGATGGCTGGACTGGCTCAAAGGGAGCTGCAGATAAAGAGCAGACAATTTTAAAAAGCGTGTTGGCTTGATTAATAGAATGTTCAACCCAATGTGCGAAATAGCCACTTTTAGCTTTGAAGATGGCTTCTGATAACATGATAACGCAGATGCAGTTCTTTTTAGCACTAGATTCATGCATTTAAGTCGCCGTTTGTGCTCGGCTTCGTCTGCAAAAAGATGTTGTGCACGAAGATGATCTCTGTACCAGGGTTTGTAAACAGTGTCTTGGATTAAGATGTTATTAAGAGGAAGCAAAGGAGTCTGCCACTCTAGTAAATGCATGGGCAACAGTATTAAATTTAAAGATCATGCTGCCAGAACAAGAAGCCTGAAACTGAGTAGAAACAACGTCAAAAGGAAACAGAATGCCAATCCCAGCATGGGGCAGTATAGTGTCTAGAAGCTGTTTAATCAAATGTCAGCTTCCAAGAGAATGTAATGATAAGTGATCAGACCAAGAGATAGGAAGCACTATGTGAATCAAAGTAGCAGGTTTGAAAGCAAAGATTACATCTAGAGTGTTGCCAACCAGTGGGTAGGGCCAGAAACTAACTGAAAAAGAGCCAGGTCGTTCATAGCAGAATGAATATATGCATGTTAAATCAGAAGGTCATTAGGTCTCAAGTTAAAATCACCAGCAATTAAGAAATGAGCATGACGAAGTTGTAAGTCATTTTCTCAAGGCTGAATAATATTGGTGGGGGTGGCCACCCTAATGGATGCCATCTATGTCTTTGATCTCAGCCCAGATTTCGTTCCCAAAATACTTTAATTCGGGTGCAACCCTACCACATGTGCCAATAGTCGTCGATCTCCCCACATTCCCGCCAGCATCTTGGGTTGGCCTTTTGAAACATTTTGGAAAGCCTGAGAGGGTCGTACTGCCATCTATGTAGTAGTTTGGTAGGACTTCTAAGGTAGAAAACGGGGCTTTTAATGTCAGGGCTCCTTCCCTCTGGAATAAACTTCCGGATCGATTAAGGCATCAGAACTCCTTGTATGTCTTTAGAAAGAACTTAAAAACACATCTCTTTACCTAATCTATACTTGGAGAACCTATCCGCTATGACTCCTCGATCCACCATTATCTAGAATCCTGCAATTTTGATCTCAAGGGTTCACCCAGTTGTAAACACTCGGTCTTCCCCTCTCTTCTCTTACCTTTCTTCTCCCAAGAGAAGGATACATCTGTGTGTTTTACTGTTGTATACTACCTGTTTGTCTGATCTGCGCCTTTATGCCTGAGGGTCAATAGCGCGCACTACAAATTTAATGTAATGTAATGTAATGTAAAGTTTGATAGCGTGTAATTTGTATTGGCTTGATATGGATGTTTGTGATGCCGCTTTACAGATTCTTCCCCACAAATCTGGGCTTATCTGTTCACCTAGATCTCTCTCCCATCTACCTCTCAACGGCTCTGTGGTCCCGTCCCCTGCTTCTATCAGTTCTTTATACATTGCTGATATCAGGCCCTTCATCTCCGTCCTAGAGTCTAATAGCTTTTCAAAGGGGGTAAGGTCTCATCAACTTGTTCTTCCATGCTGGTTTTGTTAAGATGCCTTTTATCTGTATGTATTGGAAGGTAGACAGTGGGCCTATTCCCAGGGCTTCAGTCAATTCTGGGAGTCAGACAAAAGAGTCCTTTTTCTGTAGTTGCCCCACCCTCTCTAGGCCAGCCTCATACCATGTTTGGAATCTCTCTACGTTGGGGATGTGCTCGTTGATTCGGGGACCATAGGTGGCTCAGTGGGGATGGCCATGTGGAGATCTTATGCATCCCTTACCTTTTCTCCAAATTCCCCATATGGTGCTCAATATTGGGTGGTCTTTGAGTCTGTTATGGAGCTTTTTCTTGGGGGCCCAGAGCCATTCCGAAACCGTGGCCGGTGATAGATAATGTTTGTCCATTGGGATTATTGGACGCATAGTTGGGTTGCTTTATAATATTTTCTTAAATCAGGGAGCCCTACCCCGCCTTTGTCTTTGGGAAGAGTTAGAGTGTCATATGAAATTCTTGCCTTCTTCCCCTGCCAAAGGAATTTCACAATGGTTTTCTTGGCCTAAAACAAAAAACGTTTTGGTATCTCGATGGGTAGCTTCTGAAATAGGTACAAGAACCGGGTGAGGCTTACCTTTTTAATAGCATTAAGTCGCCCTAACCAGGAGATTGTCAGCCTGTTCCATCTGCTCAGATCGGTGCAGAACCGTTGGAGGGGGGGAGTTGGCGTTGTATAGGTCAGCCAGGTCTTTAGTGATCTGTATAGCCAAGTATTTCAGTTTAGAGTGTTTGATCTTTGGGCCCCAGTGGGAAGAACCTAGTTTCATTTTCTTCTTTCAATCCCTGTATGGGAAAGAGTGTAGATTTCGTTTTGTTCACCTTAAACCCAGAGACTTGACCGTATTCTTCTATTAGGACGAGGGCTCGGGAATGGATACCATGGAGGTTGGTTATATGTAAAAGTATATCATCGGCATAAAGGGCCACCTTGTATTCCATCGCTCCCAGCCGAATACCTTCTACCATGGGGTCGGCCCTCATTGTCTGTGCCAGGGGTTCTAGGGAGAGTGCAAAAAGAATTGCGGAGAGAGGGCATCCCTGTCGGGTTCCACGTTCTAGTTTGAACCTTCCGGAGTATTCTCTGTTCACAAATATGGATACTTTGGGGGACGTGTACACCCCCTGTATACCCACCTTACATAGGACTGCTTTCAAGAATCCCCACTCTACCCTGTCAAAGGCCTTCTCTGCGTCAATTGAAAGGAGGGCAGGATCATTGGGCATGGTCTGGAATATATGGATGAGGTGGAGTGTTTTGCGCATTGTGTCCGCTCCCTGTCTCCCCAGTATGAATCCAACCTGATCGGGGTGTATAAGTTGGGGCATTAGTGTCTCTAATCTAGCGGCCAGAACTCTCGTGTACATTTTTGCGTCTAGGTTGAGTAGGGAGATGGGGTGGTATGATCCACATTTTTTGTGGTCTCTCCCGTCTTTGGAATTACTGTGATCAATGCGCGGGTGAAGGAGTCTGAGGCTTTCCCTGTCTCTAAAATCTCGTTAAAGAGCTCTGCCATGAATGGCGTTAGTTGTGCACTGAAGGATTTGTAGAATCCAGCCATGTAGCCATCTTCACCCGGGACTTGCCCACAGTTAGCCTCTTTATTGCATCTTGGACTTCTTGTTTGGATTAGGGGATTAAAGCAAATCCGAGTCTGGGCTCGATATCTTGGTCATGTTGACTGAGGACAGATAAGCCTCTGTATCTGATTGGTCGGGGTTAATTTCCGAGGTTTATAGGGTCTCGTAGAAGTTAGCAAAGCATTCTGGGATGGTGGGGGGAGTGTCGGTTGTGTCAGGGTTGTCCTCGATTATTTCTAATACTTTTCGCTCAGCTCTCTGTTCTTTAAGTCTGGCGGCCAGTAATGCGTCAGCCTTGTCTCCTTTTTCATAAAATTTCGGTTTCAGGAGGCGAAGCTTGCACACTATCTGCTCGTGTTCTAACAGTTTCAGTTTCTCCCTTTTTCTTTTTGCCTCATTAATTTTATCGGGATCATTCCCTGCGTCCCTCGTAATATCCCACTCCAGCTGACAGATTTCGGTTCTGAGTCTGTGTTCAATAATCTTTTGCTCCCTTTTCTTGGAAGACTCTTCCCTTATTAGGATGCCTCTCCAAGTGGCTTTCCCCACTTCCCAGACTACTTGCTTGGATACCTCACGGGTATTGTTTATTTTTAGGTATTTGTTAATTTCAGTCTCCATTTCTGTCTTGAAGACTGCATCTTTCCAGAGACTTTCATTACACCGCCATTTTCCTCCCATGATTGGTAAATTCTCCCACCGGATATCTGCCAATACCATAATATGGTCTGACCATGTAATTGGGACTATCTCGGAGTGTGTTGTGGTGTCGGCGAGATCTTTGGATAGATATATATTGTCGATTTGAGTAAATGTGTTGTGCGGGGTAGAGTAGAAAGTGTAGCCACGATCATTTGAATGGATGTCTCTCCACACCTCTCTCATTTCATATGTATCCATCATCTCCGCCAGTTCTGTATGATCACCCCTAGTCTGGCTTCTTGTATCGGGATTACTAGGTTTCCAGTCTTTGGCTGGGTCCGCCCACTGATTGAAGTCGCCTCCTAGAATGATATGGCCTGAGGCCTCTAGTAGTATTTTGTGAATCGGTCTAGCAAGAAATCTAGCCTGTCCTGTGTTGGGGGAGTAGATTGTGGCAATCGTGACATTCACTTTTCCAATGTTTCCTGTTATCAGTAGGGCGTGCCCTTCTACATCGGACCATGTCTTGGCCACCACAAAATCTATACCACTTCTAACAAGGATTCCCACACCTCCTTTCCTAAGTGGTCCAGATCCACAGAACTCCATCCCTGCATGTTTCCAAGGGTGGACTGGGAACCAAAAAAGGCCCTGGAAATAATATTCTAAGTGGCCCCGTATTACTAATTTTCAGCAAGCCCAACCCTTTTCCTATGGAAAAATTTGAAAATACCACACAGAAGAGACCTTGGGCACAGAGGCCTACCGGGAAATCTCTAGAGCTGCCTATAGGCCAGTCCACCCCTGCACGTTTCCCGAGGATTTGCTGTTCCTCCCCCTTAGCGTATTTTGTCTCCTGTAGCAGGAGTAGATCCATTTTGGCCCTACGGAATTCTCTGGCTATGAGTGATGTCTTAGTTGGTGAGTTGAGTCATTTTACATTAAGTGTCCCAACCCTCAGGGAATCCCCTCCGCTTGCATCAGCAGGCATTGCCATTGATTGTTCTTATGGGGTGATAGTTTGTGTTCCATGACCAGTAGTTTGTTTGCCCTTTGAATTCCACACTATATCGAATGCTTTGAACCACTAAAGATGCTGCCCCAGCCCTTTGTCTGACCTACCCACCTCCCCTCTCCCTTCCCTTTCCCAGTTGGTGGTGTTCGATCAAGCTGCTTTAACCCCAGCCCTTTGTCTGACCTACCCACCTCCCCTCTCCCTTCCCTTTCCCAGTTGGTGGTGTTCGATCAAGCCCGGTTGATAGCACCGGTCCTGCATCGAACCATCTGTGGGGGCCGTTACTTCACGCCCCTTGACCTAATGTGATACCTCAATCTCAATTGAGCCCTCCTGTGTCCCCCCTTAGTGTTTGTGTCGTGACCATACTGTAGTTCTTAACATGGCTACCTAATCAGGTTGCATTCTATACAATGGAATAGGTTCCATCTTACCAAGTTCGTGAATGTTCAGTTATCCCCCTGCGAGGAAACATTACCTCTCTGGTACTTTCTCGAGTCTTTCACACGCTTTCTCCTGGGGCCCTGAATGCGCCAACTTCGGTCTTCTCGTCTCAGCGCTTCTTGATTACTTTCCTCTTTACGGGGCCCGATTAGCTCAGAGATGCATGCCTTGATTTCTTTTTCCGATCTCAATCTTATCTTGGTTCCCTCATACTCAAAGGAGAGGGAGAAGGGGTAGCCTCACCTGTATCAAACGTTCTTTTCCTTCAGTCATTTTGTGAGGGGTCCGCACATCCGCCTGAGAGCCAGTGTCATGGAGGATGGATCTTGATATATTGAGATTGAGCACCTCCTAAAGCAATTGCCTCACTGCCTCTAGCTTTTTTGAGCACCCTGGCCTTGTCTTGAAAGCGATGAAATCGGGCGAGGACAGATCTTGGTCCGCCCGGGGGGGCCACCGGCCCTGTGGATCCGTTCTGTTTTGGGTTCATCTATTGTATCATCTGCGTCCAGGAGCTTGATAATGTCATGAAGGGTGTTCCTAAGATCGCATTCAGTTTCTCCTTCTCATTCTGGAATCCAAAAATGCATAGATTGTTCTGTCTTTCCCGGTTTTCCAAGTCGTCCATCTTGAGCTTGAAGTCTTCTTCTCGTTGTTCCAATTCTGTTATCCTCTGATCCAGCTGTGCTTCCAGATTATCTATGGATGCTTGGTTATTCTCCACGCCTTCAAGCCTTTCTTCCATGTTATCTAGATCGTTGTGGGATTTTGTCTATTTTGCCTCCTATGTTGGCCCCCATATTCTTAATTTCTCCCACAAGGGCTGCAATGTCTCCTTTCGTGGCCACGATTCGTTTCCTGTGGTATCTGTGGCTGCCATGATGGGGTTGCCAGTCCTGTTGGATATGGAGGTGTAAGCAAATGGGGCTAATTTTTGCCTCACGCTCATGTGGCCTTGGGGGGTAGTGTTGATGATGCATGGTGGTCCCAATAAGGGCGAGCGGGACTGTACGTCTGATGGAGGTTTTGGTGTGGTAGTACTGTGTCTTCCTGAGTTCTGAGGGATTATGCACTTAATTCCGTCCCTTTCTGAGGCACAACAGTGTTGCTTTTGGTGGGTATTCCGTTGTATATACAAATGCTCAGTGACAGGGATGGTTCTTTAATGTCTCCTTAGCGTGTTGCCGTAATGTCTAGCTTTCCCGCGCAGCCCTTTCTTCTTTACCTTTTGTATGGTGAGTTAGATTTTCCCCTTTACCACTTACTCAAAGAGGAGTCGAACCGTGGGGTCACGTTGGTTAAACGTATAGGGGATGTCTTCAGAATAATTCCAGGATCTGGTTGCGATGGTGGGGCTTTGTCGGGTCCACTCCAGTTGTATTTATAACAGGGTTTGAGTGTCTTTAGTTTTTTGTCCACCCTGGGGAAGACAGGGGGCAATGTTGCTTTGGTCCCTGACTGAGGTGGGCCCTCTCTTAGTTCTGTCCGGAGGATCGCACTGGGTGGGGTCGCTGTGCGGTCTCTTCACTTCACCCTGCGTGCTAGTCATCTGGCTGTGTAGGTTTGGCTGAGAGTCGCTTGGGCTCCAGGTGATGGCGATCAGGGCACTAGGTTTCCCCTCTCTTCATGCAATTGGGTTGGGGGCAGCTGTAGTTGAATACAGTATGATTACCTCTAATGTGGATTTTGAGGGCCTGACCTTCGTTCGAATTTATGAGGCCACTGTCCCTTCACTCGCCCCTCACTCTGTTCATTGCCCACATAGATGGCGTTGCGTGGATATAAGCTTCCTTGTGCAGCCGTGGTGAGTTTAAAGTCCCGTATCTGCGCATCAAAAATGATGATGTGGGAGCGTTCGGGTAATTGCACATTAAGTTTCAGCAGAGTCGTTGGGGTTCAATAGCAAGGGAGTCTCTGTTTGTTCGACTCACCGTCTGATGTTGCTTTGGGTTCTCAGCCGTCCGACCGCGGCGTGTTCCACGGTGATGTGCTCTGTATCATTTGAACTGTTAGCGGGAGTGAGGGAGTGCGTGGGGGCACCGGGGGGCCTCACGCGGGCTGCAGCCTCTGATCTCTCTTCGGGCGGGGGGCCCTCCAGCCGCTTTGCCTGCACTCTCCCTGCCCTGTATTACGTACCGCGGGCCTCAGCAAGCAGTGGGCGGCCAGGGCCAGCCTTGCAGTGGTCCTTCAGTGCAGGCGCAGGTCGCAAGACAAGCAGAGGACCGGGTGCCTCGCGGCAAGAGACACCCTCCTCTTCAGTCCGCTTGGTCGCTGGAGATTTCTCCAGTTCCTCTACTGCCAGTAACCAAACCAATGTGTTGCTTCTTGAGGGGCCATCGGTCTCCGTCAGCACATGTGTGCCTGCACAGTTTCAGTTTCACTTTTCAGGGTCCAGCAGGCCATAGTTTCGGATGCTATTTTCGGGGGGATTCCTAGCCCGATTCACTCCAGGATTTCTCCCACAGAGTGGGGGGGATCTTCCACTTGATTTTCATCCGCGGGGCGGTCCACAAGTGGGGGCTCAATCCACTTTTTGGGGCCGTAGCAGCAGAGCTCACCCAAAGAGCATGTTTGTCTCTGCGCCCGCTGGTGGCCAGTCGACTAATGCTATTTAACCTTGCATGACTCAAATCCATTTTAAGCTAATAAATGACATCCCCTTCACTGGCTAATTACTGTTAAGCTGCATATTACCGAGATGGCTTGTAATGGAGTAAGTTATGATTCACTTCATCCGAGTAAATAACTAAAAAGAAACAAAAGAAATACGTTCTTGCACAGTATGAGTTATCAATTTACCAGACAGCTGAATATGGTAAACCCATTTCATAATTATTTTTTTTATAAAACACTTTATTTATTTTCATATACATACATGCATCAACTAAGCTAGGCTTCTGTCGAAGCCCTTCGATGATAACTACTAAGCTTGGACTTTGAAAAGCGTCTCAAAAACAGACAACATCGTTATTTGTTATCAAAGTATTCAATACACAATTACAGCACATTCTGGGAACCCATGTAGACCTGTCGGACTAGTTGAAAGGTTAACAGGCATCCTCCCACCTTTGCCATATCCTTTGTGCTTTCCCGGGACAACCTCTAGCGGTATACACTCTGTGCTCCATCGTAATGCATATATCTACATCTGTGGCCCATTGTTCAAATCTCAGTGTCACATCAGATCCCATAGTTGCGCTATATTTCTTTTAATTAAAGTGGTTGACAAGAACAGTTTCTCATATCGTTTCAGTTCACCATTGTCCTCCCCCCCTAGCAGCAACGGTTTGTGCTCTCTGGGAACCGTTTTACCAATGACCGCCGATAATTCGTCACAACATGCCTGGCAGTACTGCTGAATGTGGACATACTCCCATAAGATGTGGAAGAAAGTGCCTTCTTCTCGTTTGCAACGCAGGCAGTATGGTTTGGTGATTCTTCCCCATCGAAAGAGTGCCACTCTCGGATAATATACCAGATGTAGTATTTTTAATTGGATAAGCCGGAGCCTGGATGAGATGGCTATCTCCCGGGCGTACATCAGGGAGGTGATCCAGTCCTCTGGTTGCATAGCGCCCACATCCCTTTCCCATTTCGCCTTCAGACTTAATAATTCAGGTGTAGCGAAAGAGGTTATGGCACTATACATGACCAATGTTATCTTTTGTTTTATTTGTTCTGGGACTAAGTTGCGTTTCATTGGGGTATATTCATGCATGTTGGTTAGGGCTGGGAGGTGGGCCTATAGTGCATGCTTCATCTGAGTGTAGTGATATCGTTCAGTGAGAGGGAGACAGAAACGGGATCCCAGATCTACGAATGGAACTATTTTATCTTCCTTCACGACATCACCAATTTTCCATATCCCTTGTCTCATCCATCTGAGCCACCTAGGGAGTTTGTTTTACTTCGGGAGATTCCTGTTGTCCCACAGCGGTTGTACAGGGGTCAGTTTTTTTATCCCATCCCATGTGTTTGTGCGTTTCAACCCATATTCGTGACATATGCGTTAGCATGGAGGGGGGGGTCGTATGGCCTATCTCGCGGTAAGAGATATTCCAAGGGGTTTCCCAGGGATATTAGTTTTGCTGTTCTAATGTGCGGCAGTGACGTACCCCCTGTGCAGCATGTTCGTTCACAACTGCCATCTGGCTGGCCCAATAATAGGTTTGCAGCGTGTGGAGTCGCATCCCACCATCCCATATGGATCTCTGAAGGTAGAGAGTGCTATGCCTGGATGTCCCCCGCACCACAGTAGTTTCCTGAGGAATACAGTCAATTTTGCGAAATTTCCTGTGGAGATGTGTAGTGGAGGCATTTTGCAAAATATATAAGAATCGAGGGAGGGCCATCATTTTGAAAGCGCTGGCTCTACCTAGCAGAGTCAACTGGCGGGGAGACCCAATGACGACATCCTACTGAGAATTCATCCACTACAGAATGTCAGATTCTTGGTAATAGTCATTGAGTCATGAGTGATTTGGATGCCAGGGACAGTTGGCCGGCACTATGTACTCCACTCTTCTTATCGGAATAGTATGGATTTAGCCATTTGACACGTAAGCCTGAAAGCGCCATACCTCACGATGGTGCAGGAATTAATCGGGTCTTTCAGATAAATTAACAAGTCGTTTACATATAATGAGACTTTATCTTCCCAGCTATCTGACCAGCGAAAGTTGTTCCATGTCTCTGTGCTTCTTAACAGTTCAGCAAGAGGTTCGATCGCCAACACATCAATCATGGCCGATAGGGGACAGCCCTGCCTCGTCCCTTTCCCTAATTCGAAGGGACATGATAGCCAACCATTTACTCTTGTTACTGCTTCCGGGGAGGTGTAGAGGAGCTCCAGCCAACCCATGAACTGTGGTCAAAGCCCACGCAGTGCATTATTTCCCAGATTGCCTCCCAATATACTGAATCAAAGGACTTTTCAAAGTCTATAGTGAGCAGGGCCATGGGACTTTGGTGGGTAGCTATTTTTTCAAGTGCAAAGTGAAGTCTGTGAATGCTCATGCAGGTAGATCTCTGCGGCATAAAGCTGCATTGATCCGGATGGTTCAGTGAAGGTATGACTTATAATCGATTAGCTAACACTTTTGCAAGTAGTTTGGTTTCACTATTTATAAGGGAGATAAGCCTGTATTGATTGATATTTTATTTCTATCGCGCTCGTACACAAGTGTTTCAGAGCGCGACAAGGCAAGGGAGGGGAACAGGGGAGAACAAAACAGCGATCTTACTAGGCCCAGTGACATTGAGAACGCGCAAGTGCATGGGAGAGGGGGGAGGGGAAAAGTGCATGGAAGGGGGGAGAGGTGGAAAGTGCGAAGCAGAGGAGAAACAGATAAATAACATTAAAAAAATAATAAAGGCAAACAACAGTGGTAATCAGCCAGCAAGTTGCAAGTGCTAGGTTTAAGGCAGCAGACAGGGTAGGTCTGATAAGTGCAGGAAGAAAAAGGGGGGCTGTATGGGTACAGATACAGACCCCAGTGCAAGGGGTGGCCCAGAGGCAGTGCGGGAGGGTGGCAGGATGAGCAGGTACCTGGCCCAAAGGACAGAGGGTAGCCAGGTGCATGGTGCCAAGAGAGAACAGATCAGCAGGGGAGAGGGGAACGAAGGCAGAAGAAAAGAGGAAGGTCTTGAGGTGCTTCCGGAACCAGAGATGGTTCTCCTCAAGTTTTAGAGTGGCAGGGAGGCTGTTCCAGAGGGAGGCCCCAGCCGAAGACAGAGCTCTACCCCAGCTCGTTTCTTTGAAAAACGACTGACCCTGAGGGAGTTGGAGGTAGAGGAGCAAAGAGCTCAAGAGGGGAGGTATTTGCAGAGGGATAGTAAAGGTATTTTGGACCCAGGCCCCAGAAAGCCTTGTGGACAATGCAGAGGGTTTTGAATTTAATCCTTGCATCCACTGGGAGCCAGTGGAGAGATTTCAGAGCTGGAGAGATACAATCTCAGGGCTTGAGGCCAAGGACAAGTCTCGCAGTCCTGTTCTGGATTAGTTGCAGAGGCCAGAGAGTAGAGGCAGGTAGATTTAGAAAGAGGCTGTTACAATAGTCCAAGCTAGAGAGAACCAGAGATTGAGATACCATGAGCTTTCTGGGGAAGGAGGAGGAATGGCAGAGTACTCTGAGGAGGTGCAGTCAGAAATTTGACTTTTTAGAGACCTCAGAGATGTGGGCGGAGAAGGAAAGGGTGAGTCAAAGATGACCCTGAGGTTCTTAGGAGGAGGCCAAGGGAGGCCGGCCAGAGAGTGAGGGGAAAGGATGGTGAAGGTGTGCCGATGAGGAGGATCTCTGTCTTGCTGGCATTCAGACAAAGATCATTGGCGGCACACCAATCTTGAATGGCAGTTAGGCAATCAGAGATGAGAGAGGGAGAGGAGGTGGCAGAGGGCAACTGAAAATGAGTTGAGTGTCGTCAGCGTAGCACTGGAAATTTGAGCAGAAAATGGCAATGCAGTGGGCGAGAGTTGCCAGGTATTGGTTGAAAAGCCAGGGCGAGAGGTTAGACCCCTGGGAACACCACAGGTAGAGAGGAAGATAGATGAAAGGAAGGACCCAAGTTGGACCTGGGAGGGTCGATCTGAGAGGAAAGAGGTCAGCCAGGCCAGAGCCTGATCAGTGATACCCAGTTTTCACGGAGACGGTTGAGAAGGATGGTATGGTTGACCGTGTCAAAGGTAGAAGAGAGATCGATGAGGATGAGGACAGAGGGAATGTTAGAGTCAAGGTTGGTGAGAAGATCTTCATGGATGTTCAGGAGAGCAGTTTCCGTGCTTCTGGCAGCTCTGAAGCCAGACTGGTGGTCATGGAGACAGCCAACAGAATTGGAATGAAGGTTAAGCTGAGAGATGGCCAACTTTTCCAGGAGTTTGCAAGAAAGGGAGTAATGGAAATTGGGCGATAGTTAGCTGGACAAGAAGGATCAGCTGTGGGTTTCTTGAGAAGAGGATGCACAAAGGAGTGCTTCAGAGGGGAGGGGAAGGATCCAGAGGCAAAGGAGTGGTTGCAAAAATCAGCAAGGGCCGGAGCGAGGGTGTCATTGTGGTCCTTGATGGTTTTAGAGGAACAGGGATGAACCTGTTTTGAAGAGGCTTTCATAGATCAGACTTGTCTAGCGACCTCGTCAGAGGTGAAAAGAGGAAAGGACGAGAAGGATGGTGGGGGGTGGCTAAAGGAGGGTCAGCAAGCACAGATGGAGAGGGAAGAGGAGGGTGTGGGTGGAGAGGGTGGACAGGATGTCCTGGGTTTTTTTAAATGAAGTGAGAGGCAAGGGCATTGCAAAGAGCCTGGGAGGCAACAGGAGGGGTAGAGACTGCAGCAGGGTTGGCCAGCTCCTTGCAGATTTTAAAGAGTTCAGCCGAGTTGTTAGATGCCGCAGAGACACGAGCTTGAATGTGGACTCTCTTCTTGGTGAGGACAGAGAGTCGGTATTGCCTTTGTAGCAGGCGACAGGCCAGTTGTCAGAGGATGAACAGGAAGTCTCCATTTCCTCACAGCAGCCCTACACTTACGTTTAAGTGTAGCTAGGTCAGAGTCATACCAGGAATTGCACTTGGCTTTGGACTTCAAACAGATCCTCATGACAGGGGCAAGAACATCAAGCGTATGCAAATTGAAGAGTAGAGCAGAGACAGGGCTGTATCAGGATGTGAGACAGCCAAAGGTGGAGGGGGGGGGAGAAAGTGGCGGCAAAAGCCTCAACTGACACACGCTTCATGGGCCGGATGTCCGAGAAGGTAGGTGGCAGTGTTGGGGTAGGCTTGGCTTGGGGGGAAGAGAGGGAGAGATGAGATGAGAGGAGGGAGTGATCGCTCCAGGGAGAGGAGTGGTCAGAGGGATGGAGAGGGGGAGGTCAGAGGAGATCAAGACATCGAGTGTGTGCCCTGCAGAGTGAGTCGGGCCAGAGGGGAGGATGGACAGGAGAGGGAGTCGCAGAGGTCACGGAAGAGTACAGAGGAGGAGCAAGGAGAGTCTAAATGTATATTTAGGTCACTGAGGAGGAGGAGTTGAGTGGTAGAGGCCAGGAGGGAGGAGGAGAGGTCTGCCCACTCAGAGAGAAATGAGGTGATTTGACCAGGAGGCAGGTAGATGGTAACCACAGTAAGAGAATGGGTAGGCGAGAGAGAAAGCCTACAGACAAGGCATTCAAAAGAGGAGTAGGTCTGAGTGGGAATGATAGAGGCAGGAATCCACTCAGGAAAGATCAGGGCTACCCCCCCACCGGGACCGGAGGATCTGGGTGCTGAGAGGATCTTGTAGCCATCAGGGCGGAGAGTGTTTGACGGCAGAGCGAGAGTGAGAGTGGCAATATGAAGAAGGTTGCCAGCCTTAAAGACCTTCCGGGGAGGGGTACAGATCAGAGGTACGCCCTGCGGAGGAGAAAGAGCCCTAGGAGGGGCAGGAGGAGAGGAGAGAGGGCAAGGTAGCCAAGGGGGGAGGAGAGGGACAGCAGGAGATGAGAGGAAATTGATGAGGCGAGGGAAGCGCCTATCAAAGAGGAGGAGATTGGCCTGAGGGCCTTGGACCATGACAGTGCCATTTAGGTAGACATTAATGATGACTTTAGAGGAGTCGAAGGAAGCCATGAGAACTTCCCAGCGAGTGCCACCATTAATGGGAGAGGAGGAGATAGGGCAGAGCACAGAGACCATATGAGGAGTCCATAGATCTGGCGAAGGAACGACAAAGAGGATGTCGGTAGGGTCTGTCTGGCGGAAGCATTGGAGTAGGTGTCGGCGATAGGAAGACCAGGGTTAGAGGCCAAGATATCCTTTTTGAACTTCTTCCTACCAGACTTAGTGAGAAGGGAAGGATAGTCAATGGAGAAGCAGTTGGAAAGATAGGAGAAACAGAAAGCGCCATTGGGGTGGAAGTGAGGAGAGGATGGAGATACTGGGGGGCTAAGGCAGGTAGGTGTGGGACAAAAGAGAGTGGTGAGGTCACTGGGCTGGCAAGTTACAGAGAAGCAACAGTATACAAGCAAAATACAGAGAATTTCGCAATGGGCAGCAAGATTTGACTTTTTAGCACAAAGCAAAAACAGCAAGATTTGACTTTTTAGCACAAAGCAAAAACAGCAAGATTTGACTTTTAACACAAAGCAAAAACAGCAAGATTTGACATTTTAGCACAAAGCAAAAACAGCAAGATTTGACTTTTAAGAGCAAAGCAAAAAGCAAGATTTGGCTTTTTAGCACAAAGCAGAAACAGCAAGATTTGACTTTTTAGCACAAAGCAAAAACAGCAAGATTTGACTGTGCGCTGTATGTATGTGCGCTTTAGGTATTACTATTATGGTGGCTTTCCCGAGGTCTGGGGGCAGGCAGCCCAGGCCACGCGGGTTTTGGTACACACACGGTAAATGTGGGGCAATCTCACTGGCACCTATTTTCCTCCATAGCTCTATCGGAAAACCATTTGGCCCAGGGGTTTTCCCAGGTTGGAGTTCCGACATGGCTGCGATTAGTTCTTCCTCTGTAATGTCCCTTTCAAGGAGATTGTGTTGGTCTATCTCTAGGGTGGGGAGGGTAATTTCTGCCAAGATCGAGGTATCAATGGGGGAGGATGGTGCCTTGTATAGCTCAGCATAGTAGGTGGTGAAGCCCTCCGCTATGTCCTGATCAGCCAGTATTGGTTCTGCGTCTTCTGGTCTAATCATTCTGACCTGACTATGCCCCTCTTCTCTACGCTCCAACCATGCATGCATCTTGCCAGCTTTGTCTCCAGTTTCATATACCCTGGCACGCGTCGCTCCATGTGCTTATCTGGCACTATCCAGGCTATATTTTGAAAATGCTTCTGTGCTAGTAATAATGCACGGTGTGTTTCGGGTTGGTCAAGAGCTAGGTGAGTGTCCTCTGCATGCTTCACTTGCCTTTCAGCTTCACGTAGTGCGTTTTGGTGTTTCTTTTTCTTGTGTGCTGTGGTCCAGGAAATTATTTCGCCTCTAAGCATCGTCTTATATGCTTCCCATAACACTCCTGGGTTGTTGACAGACCCTGTGTTTAGTTAAAAGTATGTTTTCATAGCGTTTTGTATTTGTTCCATGAGGTCTGGAAACCCCAGATAGTAGTTATTTAGCCACCACATGGGGTGGGGGAGCTGGTGTGGTAGAAACGCCCCTTGCGAGCATGTATGCCTCACATGCTTGGTATATCTCTCCTGATGGCAGAAAGAAATAATCTAGCTTTGAAAGTGAGGCGTGTGCTCCAGAGTGATACGAGTATTCTCTTGTCTCAGGGAGTAGGTCGCGCCAAAGATCCACAGCCCCAGAAGCATCGGCAAAGCGGCAAGCTTGGTGCGGGTATTGGGGTTTCTGCCGCGTTGTTTTCGATCCAGTTCTATATTCATGAACTTTATTGAAGTCCCCTCCTATGATCATAACATCTGAGGTGGTCCCTGGTGATTATGGGTGTGATGTCATTGATTAGCGTGGCCAACAATGCCGGAGGTGCGTTAGACCGCTAACATTGCAAGTGGTGTGCTCCGAGAGTTCCCAGTTATATATGCAAATCTACCCCAGTATCCCGAGTGACATTGGACAGAGTGAAGGGAAGCTTTTTATGTATTGATATGAGCACTCCTCGTGGGCCCATGGTAAACCCTGCATGTATTGTTATATGATAGTTAGTGCGTTTGAACAGATTACAATTCGTGCCCGACAAGTGTGTTTCGGTTAGGAACACAGCGTCCGGTGCATACCTATTTAACAGTTGCATGACTGTGCGCCTTTTAAGCCCACTGCCCAGCCCATTCACGTTCTATCTCATGAACCGAAGGATTCTGTGATCATTCCTTTGCGCGGTCATCGCGACTCAGAGTGGGAGCAGTTTGTGCCAAAGTGTATGCTGTGGGAAGTCAGTGATTTTGTGAGGCTGCGATGTGCTGTGTCGTCAAAAAGGAAAGCGTGCTGTAGTTGTACAACGTGTATTCTGTGGGAAGACATTGGGCCTCATTACGACCCAGGCGGAATGGGTTTAATGGCACCGGTAATGGTGCTGGCGCCGTTAAACCCATTCCGCCCTATTACCAGGTTCCCTTGCGGGACCCGCTCTGGAAGTCTGGTCGGACCAGACGTCCTTTGCGGGTCCCGTGAGCGGACCAGGGAGCTAACAACAGGCCCGTTATTAATGGGCCCGTTGTTAGCTCCCTCCCCATTCCCACTGAGCCCTATGGGGGCTCAAATGGGAATGGGGATTGTCCGGGTCCAGGTTCCCTGAATGGAGAAATACTGGGCCCTCCTAGGTCGGAATGGCCCGGTATTTCCCCATTCAGGGAACCCGGACCCAGACCCGAGTTTGGAGGCAGCCATGCCGTTATTAAGGGCATGGCTACCTCCAAACTGGTAATGAGGCCCATTGTCTCTGTGGTGCTGCTGTGTGCTTAGTTGTCAAAAGGGAGAGTGTGCCATAAATACTAGACCTGTTAAAAACCAAACCAATAAAACTTTGACCCTATACTCCACCCAACTTGAAGCATCTGTCACCCGAACAGAAAATGACAGTCGTCAAAAACGGACAACTGTCATGCAACAAACCACTAACTGATACTAATTATCCCAGTAACCTGATATATCCCAGACCAGGTGGTCTAAGATGTCGTTCTCTCCATTAGGGGGCGACATTTCCCGTGGCTGCACAATGGTGGGACATTCTGGATATGCCTAGTTTCTCAGCTATCGATGCAGATCCTTGCAGTCCGGCTCTGTTTCTCCTCTGCAGTGGCGGCAGAGCGAAATTGGGCAGTTTGCACATCTTTTCATTCTCCCACCTCTCCTGGGCGATCCTGTGCTGGTGTTTTGGTGGCAGCAATCTCTGATCCGGAGGGACTCAGGGATTCCTGTTCCTATTGTTCTTGAGCACTGTCCAGTCCCCTTCTATGTGTTGCTCGGCCCATCGCCATTCGCCATGCTTCTTTGGGGTCGTTAAAGTGGACCTTTGTGCCCTTGTGATATATTTTGAGTTGGGCAGGAAACAGCAGACCATATTTGATGTTTAACATTTGAAGTTGCTTCTTGAGCTGATCGAATGATTGTCTGGCTTTCTGCACTTCCCTCGTGTAGTGCGGGAAGAAGGCTATCCTGGAACCGTTGTATGTTATTGTGCCCCTGGCGCATGCTCTTTGGACTAGTGCATCACGGCCCCTGTAGTTCTGGAGCTTAGCTATTAGCCTGCGTGGCGGGACGCCGGGCACTGGTCTGCCAGTTGGCATACGATGTGCTCTCTCTATTGAGAAGAATTTGGAGAAAGAGTCCGGTTCAAACAGGTCCATTAGCCATTGTTCCAAAAATAGCTCCATGCTGGGGCCTTCTGCCTTTTCTGGCAAGCCAAGTATCCGAATGTTATTGCCCCTCGATCTCCCCTCTCCCTCGTCTACTTTCTCCTCCATAGTTTTCAACCTAGTCTTGACACTTGACAATTGCTGTTGCAGTTTGTGTATTTCTTCTTCTGCGCCAGAGATGACCTGCTCTGCCTCTCCGGTGTGCAAAGTCAGCTTTTGCAGGTCGTGATGCAGGAGGGACACATCCATGCTTAAGCCGTCAATTTTTTGTTCCATGGAGGTGCGGGCATCTGCAATGGCAGCCATAACATCTTTTAAAGATAGTGTATTTTCAGCCTAAGCTATTGCGCTTGACAGACCCTGGTCGTCGTGTACCGGCATTGTTGGTGTCGTGCATTGGTCAATTCTGATCTGTGTGGATTGCTTTCTCACTTTGTCTTTGCCCATATCTATTACCAGTATCTCACAGAGGCCGGACAGGTTTAGGCTATGGACGGTGTCAATGAGCGCTGCTTCTTGGTAGTACTATCTAATGACTTTGATGCAACAGACCTGATATATTCAGTGTGTCGTTTCACCATGTCCGTGATAGATCAAATGTTTGCAGAACCTCTAATTCTCAGTGGAGCAGTGCGCCTTCTTGCCTCAAACACTGGATGGTGTGACCGATTCAAGTGTCCATACAGGACCAACGCTGTTCGATCAAATTCGATTGTTACCTTTTGCATATTGCTGTGTTCCCTGCACATTGTTTGCCGTTGGTTTTGTGTCGTCCAAATCTCATGTAAATACCTGGCACGCCCTGGCCCCTCGTGATACTGCGTAGAGTTGGTCTGCCCAGACCTCCCAAGTGTCCATGCTTTTCCTTCACTCAACTGATGGGTACCCTCTCGCCGTTCTTGCTGCAGGCGTATTTATCTGGGCCTACTAGTGGGACTGCACTATGTGTTTCCGTGTTATTGTTGATGTTATATCAGGTAAGATAATAATAATAATAATAAATAATAATACTATAAATAATGAATAATAATAATAATAATAATAATAATAATAATAATAATAAGATGCTAACACTCAGGCAGCAGGAGTCAGATCTCCCATTGGGTCAGTTCGGTGGAGTGTGCAGAGGGTCACAACGGCTCGCTGAATTCGAGCAGCCCAGATTGCTGCAATAATCCAGCTCTTCACGGGCACCCACTCTGTTGTTCCAGGTAGGTAGCAGCGTGAGAGGCAGCGGCCTGGTCTCTCCCTAGTAAGGGGAATTATTTTTTGGAAGCAGTTTATGTTGTTCATCTGTTAGAGACAAGTCGATGACTATTTCGCCTGATCTCTCTCTGTAGGATTATGCCTACACACCCCAGAGCTGGCACACCCCTCTCTGCTGCAGTTCTCAGGGTGGCGAGGCACTTTATGCGACCAGTAGTTTGGAGTGGAATCGCTGCGCACCGCGGGCTATACGAGTGTCGTCGGGGGCGAGGTATTGCACA
The DNA here is from genome assembly GCA_002915635.3 of Ambystoma mexicanum. Classification (NCBI taxonomy): domain Eukaryota; kingdom Metazoa; phylum Chordata; class Amphibia; order Caudata; family Ambystomatidae; genus Ambystoma; species Ambystoma mexicanum. Next base: position 15,285 of record PGSH02016336.1, on the reverse strand, counting down.
ATGTCCATCCATTAAGAGGCAGGCAACACATATGCATTCATCAGCAAGGTACCTTTGCAGAGCTAGTGGTTGTGGGGTGCCCATTTCTTCCTCAGAGTTTTCAAAGGCAGTTTGCGCCTTCCTCTCACGTCGAGGTCTGGCACCGAAATGCTGCTTGGCTGGGACTCGCTACATGTTCAGTATTCCAACTTCAGTCCAAATTTGTTATCTTCGTGTGAATCTCCAGCACACACAGGTGTGTGAAATCGAGCAGTCGGTGAGGGGATCCCAGGAGAGCAATCCCCGACTGTCCCCCATGAATGGCAAGTCTCGGATTTAGCACCTCGGGACACCTCTCACTGTCTCGCCTCACAACAGGGCAGCAATCGATTATGTGGCATGCCTCGCATCTGTTGCAGCGATCCCTTGTCGGTGGTTCTTTGCCCCACTGGTCCTTCACTGTGGTACCATCAGCAGTACCACCTCACTGTCAGGCGTTTCTCCGACCGTATTTGGTCTTGTCCCGTAGACCACCCGCGGTCTTCAGGTCTCCGCTGGGTTCCCTGTGACCCACCCTGGTGTCATGGCTGCTCCTCGCTATACAGGGGGATGCAGTGTCGGGGTTCCCAGCGTTCTGCTGAATCTTTCAGGACGAGGGAGCGTATATTACAGCGTTGCCCAGGATTGTTATTCCGGAGGTCCGGGCGCCTGTAGTCCTCTCCGTCACTCTCCTTTTACCCGGTATTCGAGGTTCAGTGTTCGTGCTACACAGCACTTCGGACCACAGGGCCGCAGTCATCAGCTCATGCCAGCTGCCATTTTGATCTGGTCACTTGAACGCATCACCAGGAATTTCAAGCGCTTCCAACTTTGTTCAACGGGCACAAAGTTGGTGCTCTTAGATGTCCGCTACCAGATGTGTTCTTTTTGATGTCAGTAGGATTTGAATAACAGGCTGTAAAAGCAGGATGTGAGCGGCGGCCATGGGAGCAGAGTGAGCTCACGTCTGCATCATCTCACTGCTAGCCATGCCCCCCAGCGTTTCGTAATTCTTGATGGTAGGGAGTATTGGCCACACCATTCGGAAATCGACAGAAGCAGCTGCACTTGATGTTTTCCTAGTATTGAGGCAGTCAATTTTCCTCAACAAAATCAGTCTCACAGGTTAAGGCTGGGTGAGTTGCTAAGCAACCCTTACAGACCATTGAGACATAGTGACGCCGGCGCCATGCCCACCGCCAGGCATGGAGCTTGTGCTTTTAAAAAATAGTTTGTTGTTTTCAACATGGGTCACAGAGGCCTGTCCTGACAGGAGAGTACACCAGGCAGTTGTGAGTACAAGGGAGGACCTGGCAGGAGAGTACACCAGGCAAATTGCAAACCTACAAAGAGTGTCAAGCAGAAACAGTGTTTGTTAAAAAAAAAAAAGGACTTGTGTTAAAAGAAGGAACTTTTACTAAAGAGGAATTTACAAGGTTGAACAGTTTTTATCTAACAGAATTGTTGTGGGCCAATAAAGACACAAAGAACTGTTAGACCCAGAGACATTTGTGATATCAGTGTAGATCCAGGAGAAGTAAATCACATTCTGCAACTAAGGTCTTGTCCATTTTTGGAGAAAATTTACATTGCAGCTGTTCTATTTTTATTTTTAAGAACACTTTTTGCAAATACCAGGTTAACCCCTTAACTGCCATGGGTTTTCCCCCCCAAGTGCCATGGTCTTTTTTGGTGATTTCGTTATTCGTCCGTTTGCCAGGGTTTCAAGAACAGGTGGAGTGGAAACCAAAAAAACATATTTTGATATGGTTACGAGCCGTTTTGTGAGAGGTAGGCGATTTTGGCCTTTTTTGTCCAGTAGGACATGCGTGGACGGAATGGAAGAGAAGGGTAGGAAAGCTGAATGGTAAGCCAGAAAGTCATAGATTTCTGAAAAGTAGACAAAATTCCAAGTATAGGAAGGGGTGATTTGTGCAGGTCAGGCAACTACTATGTAGGGAAACATTCCATAGTTTTGTGAAAAATCGGGAAAATGACAGAATAAAAAGGTATGTGGTGGATATGTTTGGCCCGGTAAGGCAATGGCTTCTGTGAATTTGGAGAAAAGCAATGCTCTGCTACATTCCCTGACTCTTCCAGTTATGAAATCACACATTTTTCGTAATGTTTCACAAAACAAGCATTACCACAAGCAAAAACTGAGCCATGGTACACAGGATTTGTATGCTTACGGCCTAAACAGACGTACTTAGCATGTGTAAATGAGGAAAACAAATGTGGTGAGGAAGGGCAAGCATACATTTTTTGAAAGAGCACAGGCAGACCTTTTGAAGGGTAGGTGACTTGTGCAGGTTACAAAAGTGTATAGTGCCTATAGCAGCGACTAAATGTAGGTCACATTTGGGAAATGAAAGAGTTGTGTGACAAAGTGCAGCAGCAAATGTGTCGAAACAGTATGAAAACTATGCAAACACAACAAATGTCTTACATTCCCGCGTTCCCACAGGTGTCCCGATAAAACGGTACCTCACATGTGTGGGTGCACCTACCTGGGTGCAAAGGGAAAAGGCTAACCCACTGGTAACCCCAAGTCCTTCGGCAGAGCAGATTGTGCTCATGTGGACAACCTACAGATTTGGGCCTAGGGTGGCGCAGCCACCAAGGAAAACAGGGAACCCCTGGTATTTCTGAAAAGAAGACACCTGTGGGAATCCACAGAGGTCTGAATGTGCAATTCGCCCCAGAATGTATTACCCACAATCCCCGGCAAAGCCTGAAATTTGGCAAAATAAACACCATTTTCAGACATTTCACTCTGGCCACCCCCAGAAACACGCCCCCAACGCCATATGCCCTACCTTCCCGCGTTCCCACAGGTGTCCCAACGAAAACGGTACCTCACATGTGAGTCTTTCGGCAGAGCAGATTTGGAGGGATTTTGCTCTTGTGGACAACCTACAGATTTGGGCCTAGGGTGTGGAAGCCACCAAGGAAAACCGGGAACCCCATGCACTTCAGAAAAGAAGACTCCCTTGGGCACCCCCCTTTCCACTAAAACATCAATCCATGGTGGTTTAGTGGCCCCAAACACCCACCCAAAAATAGGGTGGGCAAAACGTACTGCCCCATGAATTGGGGGGCCATTCCAATGTTTTCTGGTGGCCCTCCCACCCCAAATGGATGGGGGGCATCTCATGTACTCCTTCCTAGGGACAGATTGCACCAACAATCTGCCCCCAGGCAGGGCTATATGAGATGCCCCCCATCCATTTGGGGTGGGGGGAAGAGGGCCACCCCACTGAAAACATCCATGGTGGTTTAGTGGCCCCCCCAAACCAACCCAAAACAAGTTATAATGTTTTTTGGGGGGTTTCCCCCTCACATGTGTGTGCCCATCTGCCCACAGGGGGGGAAAACGTACTGCCCCAGGCTTGGGGGGGACCTGTGCCAATATTTCTGTTGCCCCCCCACTCCAAATGGATTGGAGGCATCTCATGTACCCCTTCCTAGGGGCAGAAATCTGCCCCCAGGGAGGGCTACATGAGGTTCCCCCCATCCACTTAGAGTGGGGGGTGAGAGGCCAACAGAAATATTGGCACACATGGATGGGGGGCATCTCTTGTACCCCTTCCTAGAGGCACACATCTGCCCCCAGAGAGGGCTACATGAGGTGCCCCCATCCACTTAGCGTGGGGGGAGAGGGCCACCCCTCCCCCTTTCAAGGCACAACATATCCTGGTGATCTAGTTGGCCCCCCCAGATCCCCTGGTCCCTGCTACACACACCCAAATATATTTTTTTCTATTTGTTTTCCCCCTGGGGGCAGATGGACACCCATCTGCCCCCAGAGTGCCCAATACTTATGGCCCCATGGTTTGGGGGCCGGGGGTGAGTAAGCAGCCCCCTCCCCCCACATCACAAACAGATCCCTGGTGGTCTAGTGGCATTGCTGGGAGCGTATCTGTGCCTGATCCGGACCCAGCAATGCTTCAGAAAAAGGTGTCATTGGAAAGGGGAAAGTCTCTCCTTTCTAACAACACCTCCCTCGATCTGAACGGCACAATAGTGCCTCAGATCGAGGGAGAAAATAAAGGAGCGTACCTCCTGTTTTCACCGCAGCAGCCGATTTTGGCTGCCGTTGTAAAATTTACTCTCAGTTTCACGTCAGCACGCTTTATGCGTGAAGGAAATCCAACCCCAGGGCGGTGAGGAGGAACCTCCTCCTCACATAGCCTGGAGGTTGGAGTACAGTTTTGTGCAATAGTATGTAGTGTGAGTGTCAGGATAGAATGTTTGGACACAAGGACGGATTTTCAATTGTGACAACCTGACAAAGACAGATACTCAGCTTTTGGTTTTAGGTAGGAAAACTCTTACAGCAGGGTCAGAGAGGCATTTTCCCAACCCGTTTAAGTTAATAAAAGTCTTTAACCAAAAACATGACACCTTTGTGTCCGGCTTTCATCTCTGACCCCTCACTGTCGGCATGTATAGACTTGCACTCCTCCGCTGTCTCTGACAATGACCCCTCTATCAGCAACCCAAGTACTGTGATGGTGTGCAGAAATCACAGGATGTGTTTATGATATGGGACCAGAGCTCTCTCTCTTTGCCTTGTGGAGGTGTACCGCATCCAGACACCCACTGTCTCTGATGATTTTCCCTCACTCATAACTTGACAAAAGGACAGGCCGTACCCATATCCAGAGCATGTGACATGGGTCTCAAGGGACTCGGATTAGATACAGTTACATGCCCACACTCTCCTTGTACGTTGAGCACAGACATTTTGGGCAGGGTTGATTCCATTGAGCACTTTGCTGAATCAAACAAGTATTCCGGACCAGTGCCTGGCCTCTCCCAGGCTACGCATATACCTAAGGAAGCGCACAGGTACTGAGAAGGCAGGTGCCATCTGTGCGAAGATAAAACAGGGCCTCAGTCCACGTCAGTGCCAACAGGCCCAGCAATGGCACAGAGACAGGTTACTGATATGCCAGCTGCAGCAGGCTCAGCGGGTCCGCCGGCATCCACACCCTTTTCTGCATCATGATGGCCCTGCCGCAGAACTTGTCTCTCTGCTGCCGCATTCTCCATTTATGCTGCTCAGCCCCCACTGCATGCCGCTTGTGTTGAGTTCGTTCCGCTCTTCTTTCTCCCCTCCACTGATGCACCCCTGAGAGGAGTCCCGGGAAGTCCATGCCAGCGTCACTGCATTCCACTCTGTGGGTCCGTCTCACACAGATGTATGTCTCCACCAACAAGATCGGTCCACCGCATAGCCAGGCACACCGGCAGCATCTCCCTTAAGCGGCACCAGACAGCCTCCGACATCTTGGATTCGATGCTGAGCCAAATCCGCTCCATATTGGGGTAATCGCTGCTTCTCAGGGAAGTGCTTTCTATCCTCGAGGTGACCCCAAATGTCCCATAAACCTCCAGAGTAATAGATGAATGTGGGCTCTTGTTTTGGACCTTGAAAGGATCAAACAATCGGACCGCTGCCGTGAGCCCCAATCCATGGTTTCCCTACAGCATGCTGGCTAGCCACGCCCCCTCAGCAACAATCACTGATACTGAGTCCATCCCTATCATTGACCAAGAGGGAGGATTAAAGGAAAAACAGCCTGGAAGGACACCTTATGCTACCATATCCCCTGGATGGGCTCAGAGTGTAGATATACTACCACAAAACACTTGGCCAGTACACACTCTCTTTGTAGCATCTCAGAGATGATGAAGTGGCAGTGGTGTACGTCAATCAATGACAGCCTCTACCAGATATTTACACCAATCAGTGCCACCTCTTGAAGCTGTTGCTTTGCGGTGCCCCATGCTCTCTCTGTTTCTGCCTCTGCTCAACTGCCAATGACACCTATTGTGAATCCACAACACATATCTTCAGTGTGGAATTTCTTTGTACAAGACCAGCAGTCTGTGCAGAACAGTTGTGCCGCGCAGCAGGGCATGAGGCACTAACCAATCTATCATTCTGTACTGCACGTCTGTATTCACCAGAACTGGAAGGTGTGCCAGTCCTGCCACAAAGTAGTGTGCTTGCTAAGTCTATCAGCAGCACCCAAACACAAATGGGCCTCATTACGACCCAGGCGGTAAGTTACCGCCTGGGCCGTGACTTTACCACCATGGCGTAAACTACGTTTACGCCATGGTGGTTGGCGGACTTACCGCCCCATTCCGAGGTCGGCGGGGCGGTAAGTCCCCAATCCCCATTTACCCTTCCCCATTCCCATTTTAGCCCCATAGGGCATAATGGGAGTGGGGAAGGCGTTAATTACGCCACCGTAAATTACGGTGGCGTAATTAACTCCATGGTCCCTTAGCGCCATGGATTTTAACACCTGCTAAAAGCAGGTGTTAAAAGCGCCATGGCGCTAAGGGACCTCGTAGTTGGCGGTAAGGGGTCGGCGCAGCTAACGCTGGCGTTAACCCCTTACCGCCAGGGTCGTAATGAGGCCCAAAGTAGTGATAGGGGAACAATGTCTATGGACCAGCTCAGCTTCAGTGATTCATTTGTGCTCAGTCCGAAATATCATCGTAACCTCCAAGAATATAGCTGTTCGGTGCTTAATTAATGATGATGCAGGCAGTAGACTTTCTGCCATATGCCTTTGTAGAACGTAAAGGTTTCAGAGAGTTTATGGCCAGTGCTGATGCCCACTGGCAAATTCTCAACTGGACTTACTTTTTATGCAAGGCTGTACCTGCATTGTATGATGCAGAAATTCTTGCAGTGAGAAATAATTTGGACAGGCCAAAAGGTGGGAATGTCCACGCCACAAGAGATATGTGGACACATGGGCAAAGTACTGATTACATGGCTGTAACAGTGCATTGGGTTACCATGGGTCACATTGGGGAGCAAGGAAAGCCATCAGAGCAATAGCATTCTGTTCACCAATAAGCCACATTGTGTATGCAAGGGGATGATGGTAGGAGCCACACAGGAAAAGACATCTTGGATAAGGTGGAGCCGGAGGTGGCAGAGTGACTAATTCCCCAGCAACTGGCATTGGGCTTTGTGGTAGCAGGCAGTACCTATAATGTCATTTCTGCATTAATACTCATGGAGACGAAGCATGTGACATGCTTTCCACATGTTCTCCTCCTTATGACAACACGGCTTGCTGTGACAGTGTTATTCTGAGATCCTGTCAGAGATTAAAATGAGTGCATGCACTTAAGCTGCACCTTAGAGTCATTTTGCTGTGGGTTTGCTTGACTGAATAATGCGCTCCAATTCTCATCGTTTCTCTTATGATTGATGCAGTGGATTTGTGCTTTGAATTATATATTGAGATGACATGTATTGAAATACAATAATTGTTTTATTGAGGTAAGCTTTTTTGATTAGTTGGGAAACTGGGGAGTAGATTTGTAATGACTCTATTAGTAATGTTCTAGGTGACTTGAATTGAGCAGTGTATTTTGACTTTGTTTTTTCTTAAAGCTGTATCCTTTCTGCTTGTGTCTTTGTCAATGGAGAGATGATTTGTGCTCCATGATTAGGGCGCAGATGTAGATTGATTGATACACCAGTATGTGGTTTATTTCAAACCGTACCTCAGAGTGGAGAGCCCCACACACAAACGACTCTGGCAATGCCTTGCACCCAATTCAGTGTGGATGACAAGGGCCTATCTAAAGCTCAACGCAGCGAAAACAGAATTTCTTTTCCTTGGTCAATAATTAAAACTGTAAATTATCCAAGGAGGCTAAGTGGCATGCTCTTGGATAGGTTCACTCCTGCACGTGCCTCCTCTGCCAACTCCCTCAGGTTCATCCTAGACAGCAACATCTCCTTCCAGCAGCATATTTAACAAAAAGCACAGACCACTTGGTATCATTTCACCCTGCTCATAAATATTAAGCTCTTCCTTACCACATGACTTCTGGGCTGCTATACATTATCTGGTGATTCCACTCATAGATGGAGGATACAATCGACTCCCTGCAATATACCTGGCCCCTCTCAAGGTTGTCCTTTACACTGCAGCACGCCTGATAACAAGTTCCAAGAAATTAAACCCCATAACCCTAATTGTGCGTGATCTACACTGGCTAACTCCAGCAGATTCTCTACAAAATCACCTACATCACATAAAATGAAATCACCACCTGAATGCTTGCCTCCCTTCTGCCAAACTTGCCATCTGTGGTGGCACACACTGATACAGAAGCCAGACTATCGCAAAACCTGAAATAAAACTGCCACATAAGGAGAAGATCAGTAAATATACCTTCTGCTAGGCCCCAGCATACTGGAATGCCATCCCTTTTGCAATCAGCACCCGTTATAACATCCTGTGGTTCAGAAAATAACTTAACACACTATTTTGTAGCATTGTAGAAATCAAACTACCAACTGCACCTCCTCTGAGGTATTCTTCAATTCCTCTCCTTCCCCCAGAGGATCACTGTCTCTAGAGCTCTGGTTCTCTCCAGGCTGGAATACTGCAACAGCCTCTTTCTACATATGCCTACTACTACTTTCTGCCCTTTGCAACACATCCAGAACAGGTCTGCGAGACTTGTCCTTGGCATCAAGCCCAGGGATCGTATCTCTTCAGCCCTGAAATCACTTCATTGGCTCCCAGTGGCTGCAAGGATTAAGTTCAAGACCTTCTGCATTGTCCACAAGGCCTTCTGGGGTCTGTGTCAGCAAAACCTTCAACTCTCCCTTCGGAAATACCTTCCTACTTGAGCTCTTCGCTCCTCCACCTCCAACTCCCTCAGGGTCAGACACCTCTCCAAGCAACAAGTTGGTGGTAGATCTATTTCCACAGCTGAGGCCTCCCTGCCTCTCTGAAAGTTGAGGAGAACCACCTTCGGTTCTGGAAGCACCTCAAGACCTTCCTCTTTGCTTCTTTCTGCCTTCTCTCTCCCTCTTTCCTGCTAATCTCTGTCCGATCCTGCACTGGGCATCTGGCCACCCTCTGATTTCTGGCCCAGATCCCTGCCAACCCAGCTGCATACCTGCACTGCCTCCTGGCAACCCTTGCACTTGGATCTGTATCTGAAACCCTACAGCCGACTTACCTGCACTTATTGACACCCGTTGTCTATGCTTAATTCTTGCACTTGCCACCTCCTGGCCTCACTTCCTGTTGTTGGTTTTTAATCACGTTTTCAGCACTTTCCTGTCCTCCCCCACCCTTTGCACTTTCCCCCTTCCCTCTCTCTTCACTAGTGTGTTCTCAATTTCACTGGGCCTAGTAAGATCATTGTTGTGTCCTCCCGTGTACCCCTCCATTGTGTCGTCGCGCCTTGAAACACTTGTCTATGGACTTGATATAAATAAAATAACATATCATATCAGTTGCTTAGATGACCATCGCTCTAGGATTGTCTTGTTAATTTGCCCATCTTGCTCTCCTTAGTGCATATAAAGCAATCAGTTGCTTCTAATATAGGGTTTCACTGTATAAGACACAAATAGAAATACAAATTCAAGAAAGGAAGATATGTCTGAAGTCCATCTTCTGCAGCATTGCTCAAAGAAAATACTAGTTCAAGGAGTTGAAAGCCTTTTCTGAATCTAAAGCCACTAGAACCAGGGGGCCACTTATCCTACTCTCCTTAAATAGGGCAATACACAGCCACCTTAAGTTCATCCTGTATGTACCAGATGAGCTACGAGTCAAACCAGTCTATTATGAAGGATGCCACTCGAGTGAGTGGTGGGTTCAACACACCTTAATTGATGTACAAGTAAAGTGACTAACCAGACTCCAGACATCCACTGCTTCTACCTCCCTCTCCTTCTCCAACTGCCTCCCAACTGCAACAACAACGCATAGAACCCCACAACATTCTCCCAGCATGAATCTGTTTTAGAATGAGAACACATTCAACTATATACAAGGGAGCCTGCAGTGCAAACCTGCAGACATATAAGAATGAAACAAAGTACAACATAACACATCTCCCCCCTTACATTGACAGAGCAACTTTAAAACAGGTGAGGCCTAAAGTGGGTGGTCATCCTACTGACATCTTGGCCACCCTCCACTTGGTCCATACCCCACCATCTTCCAACACCATCTTCCAACACAACAGCATCATGCAATACCTTCCCTATGCGGTCCAGTCCCCAAAACCTATTATGTCCCTTTTGCACATGTCCCAGCTTTATTAATCTTACACTCTCCCTCTCCTCAAACTCACACCTCCTCACCCTCCTCAACTCATCATATCTCTTTTTCATCCTCTTCGCCTTCCCCTCCATACAGAACACACCCTTCCCAACCATGGCAGGTAGACCGCCATGTCCGGCTTCTTCTTCTTCAATACCTCCAACGGCACCAGGCTTGTCATGGCATGCAGAGAAAGCCTGTATGCACCGCCCCTGCTCTCCACCATCTCTTCCCATGTACAACTTGCTTCAATGGACATACGTATACCGTGCATGAGCTTGTGGTTTAACCGCTCCACCACCCCATTGGTCTCAGGATAGTAGAGTGTCGTCTTGTGGCGCTCCACTCCACAACCTCTCAAAAATTCATCCATCACCCTTGAGGTAAGCTGTATTCTTTTTCTGTGAGGATCTTCCTAGGGAATCCCTCCTCCTGAAACACTCTATCCAGAAATCCAACCACTGCAAGCCTGTCCACCTACGACACAACTTTTCATTCACCCATTTAGAGTTAAGGCCATAACAACAATGACATATGTCTTCCTTCCCCTCTGAACCACAACAGGATCTAGGATATGCAGGCCAACAAACTCCCATGGCAAACTAGACAGCTCCGATAGTCTGAGCAGTTGAATAACATTTCTAAGCAACCTTTCAGCCTCACAAAATAAATTGCAACTATTCACTAGACTCTCAAATTCCAAACCTAGCCACCAATAGTCAGATCTCAGTCTTCCTTTAGTTTAGGTCATATGCATATGACCTTCATGTCCTACCTCAAGGAGCTTTCCTCGCTCCCCCACTGGAGGCACTATTCGCGCAGCCTTACAAAGAAAATTCCCTTCTGTACTCAACTCTTCCCTAACTCTGTGAAATACTACCAAACTAACATCACTAGTCCAATAATTCCAACCATTCCTAAAAAAACTCCTTCACCCGACCAAGCTACAAATCCTCCCTTGCAGCTTTTCCCACTCCGTTTTGCATAGAGCATTACCACACACCAATAACTCTTCTTACACTTCTTCCCTCTGACCATCCTTTACTTCCCCTGTCTCCCCACCTTGCCTTGCCCTAGAGATAAAATCGGCAAGTGTGTTCTCCCTTCCCAGAACATGCTCCACTACAAAATGATGACCTTGCATTGAGGTGACCCACCTCACTATCCTGCAAGATACACCTTCCAACCCTTTGTTCATGAACACACTCACCAGCTGTTTGAGATCTGTGCACACTGTGAATGCCCTTGCCAACAGAAATGCTCTGAACCTTTTTACTGCCCACACCACACTGAGAGCTTCTCTCTCTATGATGGAACATCGTGACCACCTTCAGTACTTGCCCATGCATCTGCGTAAAAACAGCTCCTAGCCCTGTCGCACTGGCATCAGTTATGATAAATGTGTCACAGCTGGTATCAAGGTTTGTAAGCGCAGGTGCTTTGGAACTATCATTCCTAATGTCCTCAAATTCCCTCTGACAATCTCCAAAACACAAAAAAGCAGTTCCCTTCTTGCCGAGATCTCTAACAGTCTTGACCTATCTCTAAAGTGCCTCACAAATTTGGAGTAGTATTCAAGAAGTACCAGGAAAACCATCAATTTCTGCTTATTTTTAGGTGGCTCCAAATCTACAGTCGATTTGACTTACTATCCCCTAGGTGCTACCCTGTGTCACTTACTGTGTGATCAAGGTAGTCAATAGACGACACTCCGAATTTGAGACCTGCCTCCAATAATAATCTTAAAACCTCACTCAGTCTGGCATCATGTTCCACAGCATCTTTCCCTCTAACCAAAACGTCATCTTGAAAATATGTCACCCTTTGATGTTCTTCAACAAGTTGTGCATCACCCTCTGGAAAAATGCAGCAGCTGATACTAAGCCAAACAGCATCCCTTTAAATTGGAAAGTGCCCTCATGAGTGACAAAGGTGGTGAGATCTTTAAACTCTGGATGAAGCCTTACTTGGTGATACACTGATGCTACGTCCAGAGTACTAAATACTTTTGCCACAACCGCCATGCTCACCATCTCCCCTATGTTAGGAAGAGGAAACCTGTCCACCACCACTTCTCAATTCAGGCCTGTCAGGTCTATGCACAACCTCACTTGGTAATTTGATTTGCGTATCGGTGACTCATCTACCCCTTCCTTCTCTAGTTTTTTGATCTCACTGGATACCTCTTCTCTCATATGAATGGGTATCGTCCTCACTTTCACTATGACTGGTTTAGCAATATCTTTTAGATGAATGTGATGATGGTACCCTTTCAAGCAACCCACCCCATCTCGAAGTACTGTTTCAAAACTCCCGTCAGGACCCACTCATTCATCGATCCCAGCCACATGTCCAGGAGCTTTAGGATTCACAACAATCCCCATCTTACTTTGTTCATACCACCCGAACAGGCTTCCACCCTTCGTGAAGACGTAAACATTCACCACAGTGGTTTGCCCTTTGCATTCCAACTTCGCTTTAAACACTCATTGCTCGGATATATCTGTCTTCCTCATGGTTCTCCAACCAGGCTAATGGTCGGCCAGCCTGATCCCCTGATTCATATATTCTGCAGTGTGACACCACAGTGTGCCTTTCTTACTGAGTCCATAATCAGATTCTGAGGCATTTCTTGTTTTTTTTAAACCTCCCGTGGTATCTCATTATCCCCGCATGTTAGGAATTTATTTTCGAGGTGCAGCAGGTTAGCCTCCAGAGCAATCATTTTTGCATGCCTAATTTATCTCTGGCTGCAATAATGGCCATTGCTTCTCCTTTAACACTGTCCTAAATGCTTCAAACTCCACCTTTCTGTCGCCTATAGTCCCTTAATTACTGACAGAGAATTGGTCAGTACACCTCTCCAAGTGCTCCGACACATCAGGAGCACCCAAATAGTAGGAATTTAACCACCACATTCCCAGTGGCATGGGTCCCACAAACAGCAGTGATTCTCAAGGTGTGGTTGAGGCACCCTAAAATGTTGATTGCCAGTTACTGTTGGCCGTGGTGTGCAGGCCAGGGAAGATCAGGAGGAGCCACTACAGTGATGCTACAACATTGATAGTGTAAGCTAAGCCAGAACAGTGTGGTAAAGCTAGCCAATCAGGCTCTCCTGGCAGAGATACATGAGGTATTACTAGCTGCAGCAGTATCAGCGCAGTGGGGTAAAGGGGGGATTTGTGAGGGTCCGATAGAGCAATAACATTCTCGAGTACCAACATGGGTGGCTGCATGAGTTTGTACTGCACAGGCAGCATAGGAGGAGTCTTCTGAGGTGAATCTTGAGTCTTCAAATTAAGACATAAAGACAACACTACTGCCATTATAACCAGAAGCAACATCTCCTACACCACCTACACTGCCTGGACCATGCGGGTGTGCAATGCATGTGGACCTTTTGAGGTGGCGATTTACGAGAACCTGTGGGCCAGAAACTAGACTGGCCAGACAAGCCCAGTGAAGTCGATGCCACTGCAATCAGCAGAAAATCCAACAACCGTCGTACCCGCACTGACTGGGCCAACCTAAACCTTCAACACGCAAGAGTTGCTGGTTGGAACAAGTACTATATTTGTGCAGCAACCTGTGTAACCAATGGGACCATATAAGGCAAACAAGTGACATGAATCCTCAGCTTTCAACAATAAACGATGTTCCAATTGACTTTTATGCACATGCAAGTTTTGGTTTGTTTTGTAGCCACCATTCACATCATTTTCAGGAATGATCCATATTTATTGCAGTGCCCCATAGAAATATTGTCATGGTCTGATATTTTGCCCCACCTGGCAAATGCATTAATGGGCAACCTAAGTCACCCAGATGCTCATGTTTGTGTCCCTGTGAATGGTTTTCTTCATCTCTTTATCACAGCTGGCAAGTGCACAAGGGGCAAATGGGTGACATGCCCAACTTGCCATTATCAAATAGCTTGCATTTGCCTATTTTGCACGTTTAAGATTTATATGCTACCACACATAAAACTTCTCAGAAATTTGGCATGCTCCTTTTAGTGTCTGTTAGGCAGAATCCTGTGCAGTTCCCTTAGGGAGCACTACACAATATTAGGACTACAGGTGAGAGCAATAAATCCCCTTTGGTATCAGTCTGTACCACAAAGATTTAGATGGTAGCTGTGGCTGAGCAGTCAGACTTATCTCAAGAGGGAGATGAGCAGTATTCAGGGTTTACACAATAGGCCTACAAGACTATGGTACAAGGAAACACTGACCAAAGCTTTGTATTAAAAAGTAGTTATATATTTATTTTATACACTTCTAATAAAACACATGTATCACAGTCCTCAAGCAAGTTAAATTAAGTCAAAGGAAAAATATACACACTCCCAAGTTAAATTGTAGACCAAGTGAACCAGAGTGGAAACTGAGCAAAACGACACAGTGACAACTACGCACAAGGGATCCTCTAACAATTCCTCACAAGGGAGGGAAAGCACAAACTATTTAGAAATAGTCTCTTACACACCCTAGCAACACTTCCCATAAGTTTGCAAACCAGTTTAAGCAAGACAGTGCATCAGTATAAGCAATACTTAAATGGAAACTGAGCAAAATGGCATTTCACAAGGTTTAGAAAAGGGAAGAAAAGGGTAGTTGTAAGAAATTGATGCACCACACAGTTCTAGATGAGAATCAATCTAAAGAAGGCAGGTCTAACAAATGTAGCCAGAGTCAATCGGCCTGTGCCAGGGTCAGTGGTACAGGGCAAGGGCCCAGGAGCAAAATGTTCTTGTAGCTGCAGTTAAGTCTTTGGTTAACGATGTTGAAAAGGTGGAGGCAGAAAGCAAATGGACAATGTTAAGAGAGAGGGGCGGCCAACCCAACAGTTAGGTAAAGGATTTAAAACACCTTTAGTGATACCGCGAAGAAAGGGCGGCCTGGCGGAACAATGTACCTTTAAAATGAAGAAGTGGCTCCTGCGGTGGGGGTCGCTCCTGGTAGTTCCTGCAGTTCGGGGGATCCAGCAGAGGAAGAGAGGCTCTTGTCATGGAGGAAGGTTCGAGTTACTGCACTACCCAGGGATGAAAACAGCCACGGTGCTGCCCGACGAATAAAAGATAGCTCCCTTTAAATCGCAGTCCGGGTGGACTGGTACCTGGCTATCCAGCCTCCGAGTACAGGGTACG